>JANZLD010427424.1:0-15460 GCA_026413575.1 Erythroxylum carthagenense
TATAGGAGGTGGGATGTTACAATAAATCACAGATCATTACAGGGATTTCTACTCTCCAAATTATCTTTGGCCTAACATTTACACAATTCCCTACCTAATACAAAGCAAAAACTTGTACAAGCCTTACAAAAAAAATTACCGATTCTCAATGAAAAATTAGCTTTGGAAACAATACCTTTGAAAATTAGCGACAAAAAATTACATTTTGTCAATAAAATTAGCGTAATATATAGTAATTTGTGACAGATAAAATATCCGTCGGTAGAGTTGGATGGGAAATTATCCCATTGATTTTTGCGATGGAATATAGCAACAGAATAGGAATCATCGTCGGTAAAAAAGGCACGAACGGTAGGCAGCAAAATAAGTGTCGTTGTTTACTGACAGAATACACTTTCGTTGGTAAAGTTGAAAGTTAAATGTTGTCGTTTATTTCAACTGTTTTTAATAAAACGTAAACAAATCAGAGTGTACCAACGAAAGTGTATTCCGTCGATAAAATCAAAATTTAAACGACACTGTTAGCTTCGTCTTCAACATTTTTGTAAAAGCGAAAATGATGTCATTGCTAGACATGGCAGTAATTTAAGATCTCTTAAGGTTCCTGGCTAAGATCTTATTGATTATTGCTTGGTTGTAGGAACTCATTTGTTGACAGTATTTCTATTTTCAAGGAGATTGAAGAGAAGCTTCAGCAGATATTCATTCTTTACATTCATTTCCTTTGCTTATTGACAATGTCAACAATGATTTTCCACACATTTTAATTAGATTTGTATATGTTTCTATATTTTGCAACATAGTCATTTTGCATCTTTTTACTTCATTAAAAAGAGAGCTTTTATCATCCTTTTTATGCTTTAAAAGGAAAATGACTGGATTTTGTTGCATGACATGGCGACAATCAAATTTTATAACTAAGACTTCTGAATATGAATTTATATCAGTTTGCATGCTGCTTTGATATTCATTGTCTTCTTTGCTTTGTCTTGATTGTCTTCTTTGGCCGTCAGCTCATTCTAGCTCCATCATCTTCTTCCTTTACGTGCTTCAGTGACTTCTTCTGCATGTCGGTTGAGGTAAGTCAGTTTTGTTATTTACTAGGTTTTTGTGTACGTTGTATAATTTGGATATTTGTTTGTGGTTAGAACCTCCCATTTGAACTTCGTGCATTTTTAATGTCTGCACCAACGGAAACTTGTTTGTAGTATGAACTTCGGTTTATCATTGAATTAATTTAGGATGGGTTTGACTTATGATTCCAAGTATCTGAATTATGTCGATGAGTTATTTCATTGTATTAGTAAAAACTTTGGTTGGAGAAAACGAAACATCTTTTGGTATTTGCCATATTAGAAAACTAATTTGATACATCGTAATCTAGATGTGATGCATATTAAAAAAGATTATTTTTAATAATTTGTTCAATATCATAATGAACATTGAAGGGAGGACAAAAGACAATGCAAAATCACGAACTGATTTGCAACTTTTTTGTAGAAGGAATTAGTTACATAAAGATTTTCGCACCGGTAAATATTCGAAAGCATGTTACACTTTGGACAAAAAATAAATGGAAATATTGAGTGAATGGTTGAAAAGTCTAAAGTTTCCCGGTGGTTATGTTTCAAACTTGGCAAATTGTGTAGACATGAGAAAGTACAAATTATTTGGGATGAAACGTCATGATTGTCATGTGTTTATGCAAAGGTTAATTCTAATAGCATTTCGAGAGTTGCTACCGAATAACGTTTAGGAAGTAATAACATAATTAAGTTTGTTTTTCAAAAGTTTAACATAATTTGAAATCAAGTTGACTGAAATGGAAAAACTAGAAAGGAAATTTCCAATAATTTTGTGCAAGTTAGAAGGGATTTTTCCTTCAAACTTCTTTAACTGTATAGAGCATTTACTTGTGCATTTAGCACATCGAGCAAAACTAGCCATTACAGTTCAATATCGATGGATGTATCCATTTGAGAGGTAATTCAACAAAAATGATTGTCATTGAAGTAATAACATATTTTAACAACTAAATTATAGTAACCCCATTCGCTAATATAGGTATTTGCATCACTTGAAGAAAATTTTCAAAAACAAGATTCAAGTTAAAGGCTCGATATATAATGCTTATATAGTGAAGGTAGCTAGTACATTTTGGTCACATTATTTTAAGCCACATGTTCTCACAAGAGAAAGAAAAGTTCCTTATGATAACAATGGGGGAGGAACGAGTGATGTTTGTAACATCCCATTACCATAAAGTATATACCTGAATATCCAGAGGACATTCAAGTACATATCCTATGATAATGATATGTTAGAGCAAACATAATCTCTTAAATGAAATTATAAAGAATATACAATACTAACACTTCATTTCATGCATTGACAAAAGTTTACATTGCATTCCTTGAAACGACTATTTACAATCCTTAGGTAAAAGTTTTATATGACAAGAAACTACAAATTACAAACTATAACTCCTCTGATGTTAACTGACAGACCTTTGAACCATAACTTAATCCAAAAAGTTCCTCTAATCTTAGGAACTAGGCCTCCTATCTCATAACTAAAAAACCACGTCGCAATTTTGATGAGTTTTGTGAACTCAATGAGTGAACCATCATTGATGATCTTGCTCAGGTCAAATACCCAAATATCACACAATCAACCAATTTTACAAACATTCTTTCAGAACTTGAATAACCTAATCAATCACATTATTACAGCATATCACTTAATCATCACAATTTCAGAAAAGATTTCACAATCATATATATTCAAATGTAGTTGCATATGAGACTCTAGATTCGTTATTATTTATAACTAAGAACCTTTCATATACAGATGTAGATACTGGCCCTTTGGGCTTAGTCAGATACATAAATCACGAAACAAGGCTCTACATGCAGAATTCTGAGCTTAAAGCTCTTTCAAACTGGCTAATCTAATCACAACACCTTTATCTAAACATGCACTTTATGAAATGCATCAAATAACAAAATATGTCATTATAGCATTCATTTATAATGCACAGACAGAATCTTATATTCATTAGACCTAAGTTCAGCATTCAACTTTTGTTAAGAATACAAGTATCATTCAGAATTCATATGCAATTCCCGAATATCAAACTCCTCGGACCATTAAAATCTGGAATTCATAAAAAAAATCACAATCAATTCATTACCAGTTCAAAATATTGGGATTAAACAGAAACAGAAATAAATCAATCCAAGTGATTTCATCTAGGTTGACTCATAGTACGCTCCCGTATAGACTATTGCCTGGATGGTCTGGCAATGTTAGAATGATGGCATACATTTTGAGTGTCTAAATACACATGCATTGTACACATTACTAACTTGATCAATCAAATACAGATTCAATTAGTCACATATATATGTGCCATGTGTAATTCATGCTCAATAACTATCTAGGGTATGTTTCCTTAATCACAATTCATAATCGTTCAAATATTATCACTTGAATATGTCTTGTAAACACTTAGGTGAATACCTTAAATATACTTGATCATGCTCAATTCATTAACCATAAATTCAATAACCCTTTTCTAGCATCATAAGAATTCACAATTTTCCCAATTCTCATTCATTCCTTCCTAATGCATTATTCATAACCTTTGGAATGCATTTACATTTACAAGAACATTTTCATTCCTTTAATAATCCTTCATTCCAAAATTAGATACATTAATATCAAACCATCTTTTCCTTAAGGTATAACATCAATTATCAATCAAAGCTTATCACACATTTAAACAACTTTTCCAACATCAAATTATGCTCTTTCTAAACCTTAATCAAGTCCAAATGCATCATAGTTAAATACCTTACGCTTAATTGTTTCAAGAATCACACAAAATAAAATTTTCTTTACTTCCATGCAACTTCCACAATTGTATATGGGTTCCCACAATCATGGGATGGGTTATCCAAAAGTTCCCATCCAATTCCTTTATTAGATTTCCAGATTTTCTCAGGATAGGTTTTGGTTCAATCTTGTATGGCCATTATGACATAGAAATTGAAGTAATTAGGAGGTACATTCTTCTCAAAAAATGTTTCCATACGTCTTAAGTTTCTAATGAACTAAATTGTAATGATCTAAATTTTTTTCAATTTAGTTCATTATTATATAAATTAGGCTCAAAATACTACAGACTGAGTACATTTTAAATTTTGGCTAGGGCATGATCATACATTCAAAGTTTTACAACCCATATCTCTTAATTACAATATCCTAAAATTACACACTTTATACCAATTAAAAGATTAAAAAAATAGGCTAAAACTTTTATGAATACACCTTTATCTAATTCAGTCTAAATAAATATAGTTTATTCAATAACAATAGGGACGATTTCTATCACGGATAGTGTTATAGCCTAAGACAAGACTCAATTAAAATTCAATTTCTTCTTAAAAATTTTATCCAAATGTCTCTAGTTCAATTTAAATCAAGAATCATCTCATTTAGAGATCCACTAATCAAGATATAATCAAAATACCGAAGCATGATCAGTGAAATCATTCCAGTTAACAATATTCCAGCACACTCACCATTTTCATCCTAAATTTATCACTCAATCTTTTTCGAATGGATTCAAATGTTCCTAAATTTTGGTAGAGATGAAGAAAAATGTGTTATGATTATATTGATTTAAGTTTCATGTCATTTGGATGTCAAGATAAGAAGTTATAGAAAAAGGAACAAAGGATGTAAAAACAAACACTACAGTTAATATGTTCCAACAATTCTTCTTCACCATTATCACATGCAATTCATTCCAACTCAAGCATCATTCTTACATCATTTGACATGCAATAAAACTCAAATTATTACTTAATTGTTAGGTGTTTGATTCAGCTCAAACTTCAGATTAAATGAAGTCTCCAACAAGCCAAATTCATCACCAACTTAAGAAGAAAACAAGTTGATTTTAGATAGCAAGATGAAGGTAACTTTCAGCTGGTTTTCTTGGATATTTTATGTAAGGTAAAAAGCTAGTTTTGGTGCAGCAATTTGGATAGAGTTTAGGATAAATGTAGAGGAGAAAGTTAGAGCAAATTCAGTGTAGAAAGGTGAGAGAAACAACAGAAACATTGTTGCTGGAATTTGCTCTATCAACATGCCAGGTGTAAACTTTATAGCACAACATTTGTCCTAAGGAATGTCTTACATTTGCCTACTCAAGATGTTGCCACTAATCCACTCAAGATGTTGCCATATGTCACCAATTAATCAATTCATATGTCTCCTAATTATTGGTCCACTTGTTACACAGTAATTGATACATTTTTCAATTAATTACTAGTCCATTTGTCACCAATTTAACTATGCCAAATATCACTCATTTTTATGCTTAATCATCCAAATTTTTCATTTATGAATTTATCCTACTACTTGGCATTTGTCCTAGTCCAAATGTACATTTTAGTCTATCAATTTTCTAATCCATAACATTTAATTCCAAATTTTCTTATTGAAATCCAATCATACCAAAATTCAAGATATACCAAAACACAATTCACATTATAATCACTAAGCATTTTTTATACCCTGGAATACGTCAATTGAGTGCATATGCTAACTTGTAATGTGCACAAAAATCAATTCATGTATGAATGCTATTGTTATTCATATATATGCAATAATTATCTAGGGCTAAACCCTAAGCTTATTTTGCAAAAATGGGATATTACATTTCTTCCCCTTAAGAAATTTCGTCCTCAAAATTCATACCTGAATGGTCAAATAGGTAGGGTACTGATTTCTCATATGCTCCTCAATTTCTCATGAAACTTCCTTACTCAAATGATTCTTCCAAAGGACTTTCACTAATGGAATCACTTAGCCCCTTAGTTGTTTATCTGAACTAGTTCTTCAACATAACTCAGATTACTAGAAACTTTCAATCTCCTGAGTCGGTATCACATAAGTTGGATTTGACTGATATCTCTTAAGCATACTCACATGAAACACATTATGTATCTGTGTCATTTCAAAAGGTAAGGTTAATAAGCCAATGGCACAATTCTTTCAATTATCTCATATTAGCCAATGTACCTCGGGCTTAACTTATCCTTCTTACCGAACCTCAGCACACCTCGCCAAGGTGATACTCTCATAAATACTCTATCTCCTACCTGATACTCCATATCTATTCTGTGTTGATCCGTATAACTCTTCTGTCTATATTGTGCTACTTTAATTATACTATGGATCAATTTCACCTTGTCAATAGTATACTAAATTAATTACGGGCCTTCGACAATTGTTAGACTCTCTTCATCCCAATATAAAGGCAAACAATACTTCTGTTGTACAATGCCTCATATGGAGCCATACCGATACTACTATGATACTGATTATTATAGGCAAATTCAATCAAAGCCACATACTGATCCCATACTTCTTGAAACTCCAAAACATAAGCTCTAAGCATATCCTTAATAGTTTTAATCATCCTCTCACTCTGACCATCTATCTGAGGATGAAATGCAGTACTAAAATTTAGTTTTATACTCAAAGTTGTCTATAAGCTACCCTAAAATCTTGAGGTAAATCTATGATCCCTGTCTGATACAATGGACACTAGAACCCCATGTAATCTCACTACTTCATTCACATATCTCCGAGCTACTGATTTAGTAAGTTATTCTCTCTCACTGGCAAGAAATGAGCCAACTTGGTCAATCTATCAACAATGACCCAAATGGCATCATGTTGCCTCGAAGTCCTCGGCAAACCCATAATAAAATCCATCATGTTTCTCTCACATTTCCACTTCGGAATAGGCAAAGACTGTAACTTACCAGTCAGAGCTTGATGTTGAGCTTTTATCTATTAGCAAGTCAAACACTTAACCACATATTTAGCCACTTGCTTTTTCATCCCTGGTCACCAAAAATGTTGCTTTAATGTATTATACATCTTAATAGTACCAGGATGCATAGCATAAGCTACTACATGTGCTTCCTCCATAATCTCCTTCCTCAGATTCTCAACATTGGGTATACACAACCTCTGTTTCAACCACAATGTATCATCTCTTAATTCAAATTTAGAATTCGAATTCACTTTCAACTTCTCAATTAACTTCACCAATTCTGGATCTTTGTTATGAGCCTTTTTGATTCTGTCATTGAATATAGGTCTCAACTTCAATGTAGCTATCAATGCTTCATTCTACCCTAAATTTAATTTAACATTCAGTGCTCTCAAATGAACTAGGCTCGGTAACCTCGTTAACTGTACTTGAGCCACACTGCTATTGTACTTCCTACTTAATGCATCAGCTACCACATTAGCTTTACCATGATGATAATTAATTGTACAATTATAATCTTTCAACAATTCTATCCATCTCCTCTGTCTCATATTCAACTCTTTCTAGTTCAATAGATACTTCAAACTTTTATGATCAGTGAACACCTAAAAAGTTTCTCCATACAAATAGTGTCTCCAAATCTTCAAAGCAAATACTATTACAGCAAGCTCTAAATCATGTACTAGATAATTAAACTAATGAGACCTCAACTGTCTCGATGCATATTCTATCACTCTGCCATGCTGCATCAACACACATCCTAATCCCTAATGTGAAGCATCACTATACACTACATACCCTCATGTTCCAGATGGAATAGCTAACACCGATGTTGTAGTTAAGTGATGCTTAAGCTCTTCAAAACATCTTTGACAATTATCATTCCATTTAAAAGGCACATTTTTCCTCAAAAGTTTTGTCAAAGGGTTGAGATCAAAAAAGACCTCTCAACAAACCTCCTGTAGTATCTGGCTAATCCAAGGAAACTCTAGATCTCAGACACATTCCTTGGAGCCTCCCACTTCATCACTGCTTCTACTTTCTTTGGTTCTACCTGAATGCCTTATGCAGACACTATATAACCTAAGAATACTACTTGATCAAGCCAAATTTCACACTTACTGAACTTGACGTACAACTATTTCTTTCTCATTATTTCTAGAACCAATCTCAAATGCTTTGAATGTTCTTATCTACACTTCCAGTACACCAAGATGTCATTAATAAATAGAATCACAAAGCAATCTAAATAACGTTGAATTACCTTATTTATTAAGGCCATAAAAGCTATTGGGGAATTAGTCAATCCAAACAACATTACCAAAAACTCGAAGTGCTCATATCTTGTTCTAAATGCACTTTTTGGTACATCAGCCTTTGCTATTTTCAACTGATAATATCCCGATCTCAAATCTAACTTTATGAACACCTGAGCTGTCTGTAACTGATCAAGAAAATTATCAATCCTCGACAAAGGGTATTTATTCTTAACTGTCACCTGATTAAACTGCTGATAATCAATATACAATCTTAGAGTTCCATCTTTTCTCTTTACAAATAATATCGGAGCTCCCCAAGGTGACACACTAGGCCTGATGAAACCCTTATCTAACAACTCTTGTAACTGGGTCTTCAATTCCTTCAGTTCTACAGGTGTCATCCTACATGGAGGAATTGATATAAGAGTAGTACCTAGAATGACGTCTATGGTAAACTCCATCTCCCTTTTTAAGGGTAAACATATAGTTTTGCAGGAAACACATCTAAGAAATCCCTAACAACTAGAATATCCTGTATGTTCATTCCAGGTATCAACTACATGCACCAGATAAGCCTCACATCCACCTCGGATCAGTTTCAAAACACTCATGAATGAAATTAGTCAAGCTGGCACTACCTGAATAACTCCTCAAAACACTCATGAATGAAATTAGTCGCGCTGGCACTACCTGACTAACTCCTCAAAACACCACTCTTGGTTGATTAGGGGATTCAAGAACTACTTCCTTAGTATAACAGTTCATTATAGCGCAAGGAGTAGTGAGTTAATCCATGCCTAGAAGAATATCTATTTCCTTTAATTACAATGCAATCAAATCAGTTTCTAACTTTGCCTGATCAATCTGAACTATGCACCCTTTACATACCTCACCAATCACTATTGTGTTACCCACAAGGGTACTCACCTCTAATCCACATTTCAATATCTCTCTCTCATAATGCAATCCAGATGCTAGATGCGGCATGATAAAAGAGTATATAGATCCTGGATCCAGCAATACAAATGCCTCAAAATGAAAAAAAATTATCACATCAGCTACCATATCTGGGGAGTTCTCTGCCTCCTGTCTAGTGATGGCATAGACCTTGGCCTGAGACTATAGCTGGTTACTTCGCATCTCAGTCCTAACATTAGGCCCTACTGACTGAGTTCTGCCTCTACCACTGCCTCTCTATATAGATCAGATAGCTCTATTTTGTTGAACCGTTGTCTTAGTCATTGTTCCTCCTCTAACACCAGACTGTGGTCCCAAAGTCTCAGGACAATCTCTGATCTGATGCTTATTAGAGCCACAACGAAAAAAAGCTCCTAATAACCTCCAACACTCACGACCATACTTCTTACCACCGTGCTCACAATTAGGCATTTGTTGTGACTGCCTAGAAGGAACTTGTCCTCTACCTTTACTAGTTTGAACAAATCCACCTCGTGGTCGAAACCTAGATTGTCTCAATCTAGCCTGAAATCAAGGCAATCTGTTCTGTCATTTACTGAAGCTTTTACTAGAATCAGCTTGAGATTTAACCTGCCTCTTCCCTCTAAACTCCTGTCTGTACTCTCCCAGACCATCCCTTAACAACTGCTCAATTTTGATCAAGGTTGCTTATAGTTCTATTAGACTACCTAAATTAGAGATGGCTAGCATCGTTCTGATTTCCATGTTCAACCTGTCCTCAAACCTTCTACATTTGTCTTCCTCATTTAGGACCAATGTAGTTGCATACCCCATTAACTCGTTAAATCTTATCTCATACTCTGCCATCATAAGCTTGCCTTGCTTTAGATCCAAAAAAAATTCATCTTTCTATCTAGATAAATCTTAGGCATATAATTCTCTCGAAACACCCTAAAAAAATCTTCCCAAGTCAAACTACAAGGTCTGGTGGTAGTATCTAGAACAGTCTTCCATCATTCGTATGCTGGACCTTGTAGTATTGAGACCACATAATCAAATCTTTCATCTACCTCACAATCCATCTGATCGAACAATCTTTCAGTTCTCTCTAACTACCCTTCTGCCTCAGCAGGATTTGTATTTCTATAGAAGTCCACAGCTCCCCACTTTCTTAGTTTATTGTATCTTCTTTCTCGCCTCTTCGGAATTCTTGGAGGCATTTGAGTAAACTTATGTACAAGAGACTCTCTATTGGCTCCTACAGACTCTATGTCAGCTGACTCTCTAACTTAATCTCCAATGGCAGGGAACTTATAATAAAAATAGTTGTGATCACTAACTGAATCTCTCAATATTTATCATGTCTCAATACTCTTAGATGTCCCTATGGATGCCAAACCATACTATGATACCAAAATTGTAACATCTTATTACCCTAAAGTGTATACTTGAACATCCAAAGGACATTTAAGTATATATCCTATGATAATGGTATGTTAGAGCAAACATAATCTCTGAAATGGCATTATAAAGAATATATAATACTAACACTTCATTTCATGCATTGACAAAATTTTACACTGCATTCCTTAAAACGAATATTTACAATCCTTATACGAAAGTTCAATATAACAAGAAATTACAAATTACAAACTATAACTCCTCTGATGTTAACTGACAGACCTTTGAGCCATGACTTAATCTAAAATGTTCCTCTAAACAATCTTAGGAACTAAGTCTCCCGTCTCATACTTGAAAAGCCAAGTTGCAACTTTGACGAGTTTTTTGAACTCAGTGAGTGAGCCATCATTGATGATCTTACTCAGGTCAAATACCTAAATATCACACAATCAACCAATTTTACAAACATTCTTTTAGAGTATGAATAACCCAATCAATCACAATATCATGGCATATCACTTAATCATCACAATCTCGAAAAAGATTTCATAATCATATATATTTAAATGCAGATGCATATGAGACTCCATATTTGTTATTATTTGTGACCGAGCGTCTTTCAGATATAAATACAGATATTGGTTCTTTAGGCTTAGTCAAATATAGAAATCACGAAGCAAAGCTCTACGTGCAGAATTATGGGTTCAAAGCTTTTTCAGACTGGCTATTTTGATCACAACGACTTTATCTAAACATACATTTAATGAAATGCATCAAATAACTTAATATCAAGTATATCATTCATTTATGATACACAGACAGAATCTCATATTCATCAGACCTAAGTTTGGTATTCAACTTTCATTGAGAATACAAATGTAATTCATAATTCATATGCAGATAGAACACATCCAATACATTCCTAAATATCAAACTCCTTAGACCATTAAAGTCTGGAATTCATAAACAAATCACAATAAATTCATTACCAGTTCAATATCTTGGAATTAAATAGAAATAGAAATAAATCAATCCTAGTGATATCATCTAGGTTGACTCATAGTATGCTCCCCTATATGCTATTGCCTAGATGGTCCAGAAATTTTGGAATGATGGAGTATCTTTTGAGTGTCTAAATACACATTCATTGTACACAATACTAACTTGATCAATCAAATACAGATTCAACTAATCAGATAAATATGTTCCATGTGCAATGCATGCTTAATAATTATCTCGGGTATGTTTTCTTAATCACAATTCATAATCGTTCAAATATTATCACTTGAATATATCTTGTAAACACTTAGGTGAATATGTAAACTTGATCATGCTCAATTCATTAACCATAAATTCAATAAGCCTTTTCTAGCATCATAAGAATTCATAATTTTCCCAATTCTCATTCATTCCTTCCTAATGCATTATTCATAACCTTTGGAATACATTTACATTTACAAGAATATCTTCATTCCTTTAACACTCCTTCATTCCAAAATTAGATACATTGATATCAAACCATATTTTCCTTAAGGTATAACTCAATTATCAATCAAAACTTATCACACATTTA
This sequence comes from Erythroxylum carthagenense, assembly GCA_026413575.1. NCBI lineage: Eukaryota > Viridiplantae > Streptophyta > Magnoliopsida > Malpighiales > Erythroxylaceae > Erythroxylum > Erythroxylum carthagenense. The sequence goes on from JANZLD010427424.1 coordinate 12,008, forward strand.
ACCAACTTTTCCAACATCAAATTATGTCCTTTTTAAACCTTAATCAAGTCCAAATGCATCATAGTTAAATATATTATCCTTAATTGTTTCAAGAATCACACAAAAGAACATTATACAATTTCCACAATTGTATATGGCTTACCACAATCGTGGGATGGGTTATCCAAAAATACTCATACAAATTCTTCATTAGTTTCCCAGATTTTCTCAGGTAAGGTTTCGAGTCAGTTTTGTATAGCCATTATGACATAGAAATTCAAGTGATTTGTAGTACATTCTACTCAAAAACTATTCCCATATGTTTTAAGTTTCTAATGAACTAAAGTTCTTACAATTTGGTTCATTATTCTATGAGTTATGCTCAAAATACTACAGATTGAGTATATTTGAAATTTTGGCTAGGACATGATCATGCATTTAAAGTTGTACAACCCAAATCTCTCAATTAGAATATCAAAATTTTACATACTTTATACCAATTGAAAGATAAGAGGATAAGATACAAATTTTGTGAAGACACCTTTGTCTGATTCGACCTATATCAATAAAGTTTATTCGATAACAATAGGACATGATTTCTGTCATAGGTAGTGTTATAACCTAAGCTAAGACTAAATTTCAAGCTAAATTTTAGGACCCTTAAAGACATAATTAAAATTCAATTTCTTCTTAAGAATTGTAGAAACATGTCCCTAGCTCAATTTAAATCATGAATCATCTCATTTGAAGATCTATTGATCAAGATATAATCAAAATACTGAAGCATGATCATTGAAATCATTCCAGTTAACAATATTCCAGCACAATCACCATTTTCATCCTAAATTTATTACTCAGTCTTTTCCGAATGGATTCAGATGTTCATAAATTTTGGTTTAGAGGAGGAAAAATGTGTTTTGAGTCTATTGGTTCAATTTTCATGTCATTTGGATGTCAAGAGAAGAAGTTATAGCAAAAGGAACAAAGGATGTTTAGAGAAAACACTACAGCTAACGTGTTCCAACAATTCTTCTTCACCAATATCAAATGCATTTCTTTCCAATTCAAGCATCATTATTATATCATTTGATATGCCATAAAACTCATTATTACTTAGTTTTTATACTTTCAATTCAGCTCAAACTTCTGATTAAATCAAGTCTCCATGCAAGCAAAATTTATCACCAACTTAAGATGAAAACAAGTTGATTTTGGACAGCAAGATGAAGGTAACTTTCAGCTGGTTTTCTTGGCTATTTTGTGTAAGGTAAGAAGCTAGTTTTGGTGAAGAAATGGTTCAGGAAAAATATAGAGGAGAAAGTTGGATCAAATTCGATTGAGAAACGTGTGAGAAACAGAAGAAACATTGCTGCTGGAATTTGCTCCATCAACATACTAGGTGTCAACTTTGTAGCACGACATTTGTCCTAAGGCATGTCTTACATTTGCCTAATCAAGATGCTGCCACTAATCCACTCAAGATGCTGCCATATGTCACCAATTAATCAGTACATGTGCCTCCTAATTATTGGTCCACTTGTCACACAATAATTGATCCATTTGTCAATTAATTACTAGTATATTTGTCACCAGTTAACTATGCCAAATGTCACTCAAGTTTAGGCTTAATCATCCAAATTTTTCCTATATCAATTTATCCTACCACTTGGCATTTGTCCTAATCTAAATGTACATTTTAATCTATCAATTTTCCAATCTATAACATTTAATTCCAAATTTTCTAATTAAAATCCATTCATACCAAAATTTAAGATATATCAAAACACAATTCACATCATAATCACTTAGCATTTTTCATAACTCAGAATAAGTCAATTGAGTGCATATGCTAACTTATAATGTGCACAAATGTCAATTCGTGTATGAATGCTAATGTTATATATATATATGCAATATTTAATATAGAGTTAAACCCTAAGAATATTTCGAAAAAGAAATAGGATATTACAATATTGATGGTAACTTATCCATTTTCACATATCCTGGACAAAAGAAGAATGTTAACAAATGAAGAAATTAAATCTACCAGTGGTTACATTTTATTGAATTGTCAAGAGGTTCAACCTTTTGTGTAATAAGTTGAAATTGATTATTTAGGTTTTGAAATTTAGTGTTATTCATAACTAAAAGACCTAATAATGTTTTTAGATTATACGAGGAATTGTTACGTAAGCTAATGACCGACAAAACACAAGATGATATCAATAAAGAAGTTGAAATACACTTTCCTCGATGGTTTGAGAAATATGTAAGTTTTCATTTACAAATATTGAAATGATTTAATTATGAGATTTAAGTGTTCAAATGACATTATACTCTTTGATATGATAATTTCTTTTATGTAGGCCTTAGAAAATCTAATAAAGAACAAGTTCATATCTGATCTTGCGAAAGGACATCTATGAATTGTTAAATCATATCTAGTATATTTCATTAATGGATACAAATATCATACAGAATATCATTGTAGCACCCCACTCCCGCAGGACCCGAACTCTGATATCGTGGGTGATATCCGTGTCCGTGCCTCATAAGAGTGGTATGCTAGAGCACTCGAATACAGTCAAACACTCAGTATAAATTAAAAAAAAAACATTTTAGGTCATCATAATACAATCACAGTATTTAGCCATCGAATGTACAAAAATCCATAATCACGTTAGACCCACTAAACTACAAGCACTATTTTACAGAAATTGCATAAATATACAATTTTACACAAGAACAGAATGACACTAATGCAGACTTGAACTAATCCCGACCTCAATCTCTGACTTGCATGCAGTAGGCATACTCCCGTTTGTCTAACGGAGTACTCTTCAAATCCTGAAAAATAGTTGTAATTTTGGGTAAGTTTGTGAACTCAATGAGAAACCATCATCGATGGTTCACTCAATTCATACATTACGCGAATAGCGTACAGATTATCACAATTGCACATTCAGAATATCATATAACAATTTACAGATTTTCACAAAAGCATAATCAGAAAGATTTCAAAGCAGTATCACATAGATGCAAGGCATGTTGCCTCTTTCCCAATGCAAAAGTCAATTCAATGCATACTTACACGAACACATGACATTTTTCATTTTATTTCAGTGTTCACAGATTCTCATACAATAGCATAAATCAAGATTTCACAAAACGGTTTTCACAGAAATATAAGCATTCAACCCTTTTCCCAATTCACTGTACAATCAGATGCATACATAAATTTTTTTCATTATTTTCCATTTTAAATTCTGTGTTGTGACTGAGCGCCTGCACTGTCCCAATCCCGGCGCATTAATCAGTGAGCTTGTGGCTCTAAACTGTCCTTTTTCGGGCACATTAAACGTTGAGCATATAGCTCTGAACTGTCCCTTTTGGGCTTATTAAGCACTATACGCGTCTTAGGGGTAGGAGAGCCCTCTGGGTATGCACTACTTCCCTTTCGAGCACGAGGCTCTT
>JANZLD010429166.1:0-15443 GCA_026413575.1 Erythroxylum carthagenense
TTTTACCGAAGATTAAAAAAGATTCAGCATACTCTTCTTATTAAAAATTTACTAATTAATTAATTTTTATAAATTAATAAATTATTATAAATTAAAATAAATAAATTATTTTAATCTCTTTTTTTAATTAAATGACAAGAACAATCTCTTGTAATTATATTTTAAATTTTGTTATGATTGAAACTTTTAAATCTTAAACTTCTTATCTTACAGTTTAACTTTCGGTCTATATTTTAAAATATTAAATTTTACTAAAAAATTCATAAACAAATTGTATAACAATAATCAAAATGGTGATTAAGTTTATAACTAATTTTTGTGGATGCTATAAATTCATTTGCTTACATGTTAAAACATTTTTTAATTCCAACTAACTTAACGACAAAATTATGTAATATCTTTTGAATAATCTTAATGACTAAATTAGTCTTTGTATTATGATGTTGTGTAATTGTAAGATGTAGACAATTACACTCAAGCATTATGTAATGCATAACACGAGCTTTAATTATGCATCCAAGATCGAGCGTAAAAGATAATGAACGATAAAAATATAAAAAATACTTTATTTCGGTTTCATAAATTTCAACAAACTTTTTAAAATTGAAGCAAATCCGTATTCGCAACGACCTTCACAAATCGTTGTACATGGATATCTATTATTCGGCCTGATTGAGTACCAAGATATTGTCAGTAAATATTTTTTTCTTTTTGCCTTTATGATGTCTGCATTGATTATTAGATCTTAAACTTTATTGATTAGTATTTTTTATAGATACATTATATGTTAAATTCAAAATTTTAACTAATTTTATAATATTAATAAAGAATTATTAACAATATTAATTAATAATTAAAAATATGATTTATTATAAATATAACATTGATGTTAGAATATTTTCAAAATCTCTTTGCTCATTGGAGGAATGTATCTTCGTACTCTCCTATAACATATATATAAGAGTCTTGCACCAAAAATAAATAAATAAATATAAGAGTCAACTTTCTATGACTACTACGTAAAATAGTAGTGAATTTTTTATTTAATAAAATAAAAATAAGTTAAGTTAATGAGAATCTAGTTTGCCACAAAATCTCTCCTCTCTACTGCGTTTGTTTCTCCTTAGCGCCGGTTTCATCAAACCAGAGAGGCTGCATCCTCAACACTAGAAAACGAAGGGTTCAGTTATAAAAACCCTATAAGAAGCATGGTAGACCATTATAATTTTCTACCACCGCCTAAAGCCCTAAACAATAAGGCTCTAGAACTACCAAAAGCGACCACCGAAACTACTATTGCACTCTCGGCTAAAATAAGATAACCTAATCCTAACTAATAACCATGATAGAGATACTAATAGGCTATTATTTGATAAGTTAATTTGGGTCAATTGTATAATGCTTTAGGGTAGGTATTTGCTAAGTTATTATTTTTATCTTATATTTGGATATACGAGTTGTTTGAAGAAAAGATGACAAAAGTGGCTCAAATGGAAAAGACATTAAAGCCATTAGTTTAGTGTGTTTTGGACACATGAAGAAAACAAGACAGGAGCAAATTAAAATTATGCATTTGTGAAACGCTCTGTAGCAAAGAAGAGGCTTTTGGTGTTTTTTTAAGATAAAAATGTTGCGTAGTGTAGCGTTGTCACATAGGGTAGACAGAAACAAAAAAGAAGAGTCACTATTTTATTCAAGCCCCCACTTCACGCCTCCACTAGATTCAGGCTGGTAGACAACATTCAAGCACGCAACACCTACGACCCACACATGCAGTAGCTTTGAAGACTCCAATCACGCTGCCGCCTTTTATTCACGCAACTTCAACAAAAACGCCACACACAACAAGACACACAGCCATCCAAGAGAGACACACGCAGACTCAACACCACAGCAACCTCCATTCAAGCATCCACTCTCCACTAAGACAAAAAACCACATCCTTCATTTACTGAAAATGCGTCAGCCTTCAACAATAGCTGCCCTCACTTGGATACGCCCTCCATTCATGGGAGAAGACATCCTCCACTACAAGAGTAACAAGACAAAGAAGCCTCTACCGAAATAACCTCCCACTCACCTACAGCCTGCCTCCACTTCACCCTCACTCTTCAGTAAAAAAAATGCAACGCCACTCACCAGCCTCCATGCTGCAAGTTTCATCCATCAGAAACTCACACACATTGCAATCTTCATGTATTCACCATCCACCACGCATCACTTCAGCCCTCCACCAACACAGCCTTCACTTCCATGCCACCCAACAGCCTCCACCGAAACAGCTCAACCAACTCACCAACAGCTATACACCACGCCATTCACGCACATAGTAGCCCCAACCAGCATAAGACAATGCAAGCATGAGCCTTCACCCTCTCACTTAAGCAGCATCTCTTTTGAACCAATCTCCATTCATTGAAAATCAAGAAGCCTCCACTAAAAAACAAGGCAACCACGCAAGTAGATGGGGAAAGCATTTTATTCTACTGCAAATTTGAAACTTTGTTCTTCATTTATTTTTGATTCCTTCATGAGTTTGTCTAGGGTTTATATTTTTGGATTGCTTGGCTTGATGATTTGTGGCTAGAATTTTAATTTCTCTTAAGGATTTGATATTTTGATGATGCTTTAATAATAAATTTTGCTAGAATTCATAACTGAATATTCATATGCTTATTGATTTTCTTTTGGTTTAATTGTTTTTACTTTGGATTATTGAAAGTTGGCTTGGTATAAATTCACCTTTGGAAAAGTGGAACTTTTGCTAGAAGATTAAAGGAAATTTCAACTAGGATTTTCTTGTGAGCTGAGAGATTCAAAAAACTTAGGAGGTGAAAATTGAAGGTTTGGGACTTATGAAACTCTATGAAGAACTTAAGTAAGAGATTTCTAAGTGATGTCTAGAGTTGATAGATTAATTCACCTTTAAGAGAAGAGGATTAATTACTCTTAAAATTCACCTATAAGGTTAGGATTGTTCATTTGTGGAGAATAACTAATTTAATATTAAGGTTGACAAAAATATCATTCTCTAAGAGAAAATCATTCTCCATTGAAGTTAATATTTTTAATTAGTTAATTGTTGCACTCTTTTCTTAATTAATTATTGCATAGAGTTATTTTGGTTGCATTGAATTGTGTAGTTACTTAGAATTTTTTTGAGTTTTTTAATAGTTCTTTACATTGTTTTTAATTTTCCAAAATTTTGCTAAACCTGATTTCAAATACCATTCACTAGCATAGATTTGAATTTTTTCATAATCCCTACGGATACGACTCAATTCTTAACGATTTATTACTCACTTCGACAACCATGCACTTGTAATTTACGAACAAGTTTTTAGTGCCGTTGCCGGAGATTAATATTTGAATGTTTGCTTCTATAGCTAGTTTGATATTTACTTGTTAGTTTTCTTTTTATCTCTAGAGTAACTTATTTATTTCTTTTTCTTTTTACATTTTCATTTTTTTGCGCAGCTTGTGTGTAAGTAATCACTCTTGTTTCTTGTTGTAATTTTATATTATTAGTAGCAAGTTCCTTTACAATTTTGTCCAAAGACATACTTGAATTTAAAGATTGAAGCTGAGCATATGAAGGGACCTGAGGTTGTCTACTAAAATTGTGATGTTGATATCTCTATTTTCCTCCTTGATTTCTATAGCTAAAGTTTAGATGATCCTTTCATCCTGAATTATAATGATTGAAATAAGGGTTATATTTTCGTTGAGGTTGGCTAGGAAATCCCCCAATTGCGTTAGCTTTATAAAGGGAGTCATGTTACAATGTAGGGCACATATCTGTAGGATATTTAGAGAATGAGCATATTCTGCATGCTCTTTCCAATTGCAATTGACCTACAACCATTTGACGAACAAGAGTAGTTAAATATGAAATTTTATCCTCAAGGTTCGTGTTACTTATCTCATTAACAAACTTAACAATTCTATTTATCCTTGTCCCAAATTGTTGAGAATTTTTGGCTATATTAGATATCAATTGTTTGGCCGCTTTAGGTATTTTATCTACCAAAGCTCCTTTACTAATTACATCAACCATACTTTCATTGGCAATAGTCTTTGATAAAAGTACTTACTCAAAAGTTGGTTAGGAATTTGATGGTGTGAAAAATTTGCTAATAACTCTTTGAACCTCCCCCATTATTCATACGATTTTTTGGTGAATTGTCTTATCCCACATATCTTCTTTTTGATATTGGTTGCTCATGATGCAAGAAATAACTTCTCTAAGAACAATCTTTTCATCTCATTACATATTGTCACTGAGCTAGGGAGAAGATAATATAGCCAATCATTTTCCTTATCTTTTAATGAGAATGGAAAGACTTTAAGATTAATCTATTCTTCTGTCACCCCTTGTGGCTTCATTTTAGAGTAGACAACATGAAATTCCTTTATGTGCTTATGCGGATCTTTACTTGCAAGATTACGAAAAATTAGGAGTAAGCAAATCAAACCAAAATTCAATTCAAAAGCAACCTCAACATTTGGATATTGTATGCATAAGGGTTGTTAATTTAAATTAGGTGTTGTTAACTCCCTCAACGTTCTAGTGTTAGGATTTGTCATTTTTTCTTCAACTTCTTGGAAATTGGAACTTTCACCAATTGTTATATTTATTTCAATTTTCACGTGAATGACCACTTCCTTGCTTAGTCTTTTTCCTTACAAGACACACTATTTTCTCAATTTCTAAATTATATTGCAATTCACTTGTCTAAGAAGCACGAGTTATACAAGACAAAGATTTGCAATAAATTGTAAAATAACACAAAAAACCAAGAAACTTAAATAGTTTTGGACAATGGTGCCAAATTTTGATTGGGTTGTCAAAACCCTCAAAACTAATTCTGATTCTCTAAACTTTTGTATTAGTCATAGAACCAGATCGAATCCTAAGAGAACTAAACACTAGTTTCTTAATTTCAATTAATAAAATAAAGTAGGAGTTTTCGATTAATTAACTAATTAACTAAAATTAACAAGAAATCAAAATAAATCAATTTAATATAGAAGTGAGAGATTCAAGAATACTTAAATCTGATTCAAGGAAAAGATTTCATCTAATTATAATATTGATCATTGGTTTAAAAATTATTTTTTAAATTCAAACATTTAGTCTGAAACATATTAGAATAGCTATAATAAGTTTCAAAATATCCTAAATTAATTGCTTCAAACCCAATGTCCAAACCAAAACTTACTATTAATTGATTGGATATAATAGCATTCCATATCAATTAGATGATAGCAATAAGCTTAGTGAAAAAACTAAACCTAAATTAAATAATTAAGATAGCTGCAACTATTCAACTTAGTTTTCTTAGTTATTATAAGTTAAATATATAATTTCGTAAATAACCTATTTGTTACTTGATCTGATTTTTTATGACAATTATGGATCATTAAATTCATAAATAGTTAAGAGTAATTAACATCAAATTAATTCGTCAGATCAATAAATATTAATCATTCATGAAATATAATTAAGGTTTTAAAAAAATGATCGGACTGTCTGATCTGACCGAAAAAAGTTTGAACCGGTCAGCAATCCGGTTTGGTTTTACCTAATAATCTCTTTGCATAAAAACCAGCCGGTTCAACCTTTTCTTGGTCGGATCAAACGGTCCAGTCCGGTCTGATTTTTTAAACTTTGCAAAATCCCCTTCATTTCTTTTATCAAAACTTTCGCATTTATAGAATTATTGCGAAGAACATGTTCACTTAATTAATAAACCAAATTCATCAAAATTATTGGATTATAATATTTATTTCTTTTTGGATGTTTTATCTTCCTAAATAAGGGAGAAAGAAGAGAATTGTACTATGATCACACTGAAAACTAAATGATGCTATCACTTATTACAATATAAGTGCCTGTAAGCATAATATAATTTTCTTACATTAATATCATAATTTTGCTAGAAACATTATATAAATTGTATTGTCACCTACGAAATGCTCCAGTCACATACTTCTTTTCAACATCCCCTATTTTATTTGAGTTGAAAATTATCTCTCTTACTTCCGGTTACAAGCGTCACCTCCCCCAATACTCGTTTTGAAGTACATTGATGAAACATATAAACATAAACATATTAAACTCTGAATTATTATCTGAATTATAGTTTCACAAAATATTTGTTGCTCTTAAATAAATATGAAAGAAATATACATACCTAGTTAGTTATACATGTATCAATGCCAAACTCTAGATCTTGGTCAATAGTTCTTCTATAGGCAAAAGGTGCAAATTTAACTAACATTTCATAAAATTACAAGTCAATTTCTAATATGTTGAGACATTTAAATGAATTCTAATATTTGCAAACTGTTCAAATTTTACCGCAAAAATTTAAATAGAGTAAAGCCTTGTTAAGACGATTTATGAAGAAAATGCATTTGTCACAACGAATGAATTAAGAACATCTACTGATGGTCAGTTTATATCTTATTTTGATCATATTTAAGTTAAAATTATAGTGTATTACAAGCTTACAATTGAGAATAATTTCATACATTACTAATTTGCAATTTATTTTAATACAGTAGAAGAAGTTCATGCAAATACTTTAGATGAAAGCGTAGTTTACGAATCTTTAAATATCGTTGAAGAATTTGGAGCTTTTGACGATAATGAGATACAACCTCCTTCACAAATGCAATTTTGATTTTGATTTTGATTTTAATATTTATTTTAGACTCATATTTATTTATTATTAATTAATTATATAGTAACAGACATTGGTGTATTTTTATTTCAATAAAATATTTTATTTTTACTTATTCTTATAAGTTTTACTTTTTATTTATTAAATACCGATTTTATAGCGGTTCACTATCGATTGAACCTCTAAACCTTAAACCTTTCCTTCGACCGGTTTGATGTCCGGTCCAGTTTTTAAAACATTGAATATAAGAACTCAAAACAAAAAATACTTGAAGTAAAACATGAACATAAGTTCAGAACAAAACCTCATAAGGTTACAACTAAATTTTTAAATCCCCTTGAATTAGAATATTTAGGTTTAGCCACACATAACTTAAGTTTCAATGCCAAAAATAGAAGAAAATATGAAAGATTGAGAGAAAACTCGGAAGAAAGTGAAAAGAGAATGTGGAGAGAGGTGGAAGTCATCTCTTATATTATTTTCCTAGTCTAAACCTAGTCTAATTTTATGTTGTACATATTCCTATCTAAAATTAATCCAAATTCCTACATAATAAGGATGGAAAGCAATTTCCTAATTAAACTTCAACCCTTTTAGTGAATCTAACATTAGACATAATCTTGTCTTATCCACTGCAATAATCTCTCAACTTTTTTCAAAATTTGTGATTTTTGCCAATATTCCATCAATTTGATGCAATCTTTACTTTTAATCTCTTAAAATAAAAAATATTAATTTTCCTATTTAAAAGCTAAAATATATCTAAAATGAAAGAAATAATCCCAATTAATATATCAAAATAACATCTTAGCAATGATTGAATATTTCTTTTGCATTTTCACATAAGCATTGAAAATTAATTTGGAACACTAAGAATGTGACCCATAAAAATTGACTTGAAACACTAGAAAATTTGGCAAGTTTGCAAACTGATTGGAAAAAAAGGAAGAAATGGACAACATGATTTTGTGACCTTAAAAATTTATAAAAGTCAAAACAACGCGCTCGTTCACGTGATAGCTTAGTTTATGCAAATTGTCACATGGTGTCTATCATGAGAAATTGCACTGTTTTAGTGGGATAGCTTGAATATAACTTAGCGACTTGAGAAGAGGACTTTCGCCATAATTTGATAATAAGTTAGGAGGTTAGCTGATATTTTAAAACTATTTGAAGATAAATGAAACATAAAAATATATAAACATCATTTGTGGTTAATCCATAAGTATTCAATTATAACAACAACAACAACACAAACATCAATAATAATATTTAATAAAAATTTCATTGGGACATAAAATTTAGAGAAATCCAATAATATGAAGTCTTATTTCTAACTAGAAGAGATGTTATTTTCGAACATAAATATTCAAATGTATTGATAACAATCACAATAAGGTCTTTTTATATCAAGATGTCAACTCTTCAAGTGTTTAACTTGTTTCATTTGGCTCTTGAACTATTTCGGTATTAACTTTAATGCTTTTGATTATATGCAATTTAAGTCCTTTTTTATTTTTCTTATTCTTGGATCCTTGTTCTCTCCTTTTAATTTCACATTCTAATTATATTTCTTTATTACTTGCTTAACTATTATTTTGGGATGATACATTAAATAGTGATTAATCTTTTAATAGTTTTTAATTAAATTCTAAACTTCTTTTGAAAATTTTAATTTAGTGAATAATTTCTTAAAATTAATATAAATAAGATTAAAAAGCTGTTTTTTTTTACTGACATGACGTATCTTCAAAATACCTCTTGGATATCAAATTATTGATCACATAAGTAAATAAAATATTGACATAAGTTGTAAGAATTTTTAAGGTTAGTTATTACATTAAAAATTTTAAAAAGTTTGACACTAAATTAAATTTTTTTAAAATATTAGACACTTTAGATCTATTTTCTTTTATATTCTGAAGATGATAAGATATTAAATCTTGATCTTAGACTTTTATATTAAGTATGAAATGTTTCTTAATCTTTTGATGCATGACTTTTATGGTGAAAATGAAACTGTTGGCTGTGATTGGAGAGGATACACCTTCATGAAAACAACGATTATACTCTTAAATCCCATATTGTCAACATAAGAATTTGTCGTCTTTCCTCCACATTGATTATATTTCTAGAGACGAATCACCCTTCGTATTTAAATTTCTTCTCTTCTTATCACCATCAGCATTATCATGATCTGAGTCTCTCCGTTTATATCTTCATCATATCATAATCATGGCTTCCTCCTCATCTTCTAGTCCTCCAGCATCCCATCAATGGAAGTATGATGTTTTCTTGAGCTTCAGAGGTAAAGATACTCGTCACAATTTCACCAACCACCTTTATGATGCACTTCGTCGAAAAGGTTTAGATATCTTTAAAGATGATCACCAACTTAGAAGAGGAGAAGAAATCAGCACGTCACTGTTCCAAGCCATCCAAGACTCGAAAATTTCTGTTATCATCTTCTCCAAAGACTATGTCTCTTCAACTTGGTGCCTGAATGAACTTGTGAAAATCATTGAATGTCACGAAACTCACGGTCAGATCGTTGTTCCTATATTCTATCACGTACATCCAACCCATATAAGGAAACAAAGGGGACCTGTTAAGAAACGCTTTTCTGTTCTGGAGAGAGATCCTAATAATTCGGACAAGCTACCAAAATGGAGAGAAGCGTTGACCAAAGCAGTCAATCTATCTGGTTGGGATTCCAATGTCATCAGGTAATAATTTCTAGTAAATCTCTGCATTTAAGATACTTTTTTTTATTACTGGAAGATGAAAATGTAACAAAATTTATACAATAAGTTTATAATTCAAAATAAGAAAATCGAAAACCATCGTGATCATGAAGATGTTGCAAACAAAATAGCATGTAAGTTCATGAATTTGACTGCTTTTTAAACAGTAAAATAATTGCATTTAACATCTTTGATATTTTGCAGGGAAGAAACTATGCTTATTGAAAAAATTGTCAAGGATGTTTTGGAGAAATTGAAACATTCTTCCTCTTGTGGTCTTGAACATTTGGTGGGAATGATATTTAGGATTCGGCAAATTGAAGAATTACTAGCCTTTAACTCCTTGGATGTTAGAATTTTAGGAATATGGGGGATGGGAGGTATAGGTAAAACTACTCTTGTTGAGACTATCTACAGTTTAATTTGTAGTGACTTTGAAGGTTGTTGCTTTGTTCCAAATGTCAAGGAAAATTCTAAAAGAAGTGGGTTGAAGAAATTATTAGAGTATATCATCTCAAAAACATTGGGTGAGATAGATATAACCATAAATACTCTGAATATTGGACCTGAAGAATTTTATATCAAAAGGTTACGTCGCAGAAAAATCTTAGTTGCTCTCGATGATGCGAATGATCCAATGGAATTATCATCTTTAATTGGAGATCCATGCTGGCTTGGTGCAGGAAGCAGAATTATCATAGCAAGTAGAGATAAACAAGTATTTGAAAATAGAACCAAATACATATATGAAGTGAAGCCATTAGCTAAAGATGAAGCTCTTCAACTTTTCAGTTGGAATGCTTTTAAGAGACTTTGTTCCATGAATGACTATGCGGAGCTATCAGACCTAGTGGTTAGATATGCTCAAGGTAATCCTTTGGCTCTTAAAGTTTTGGGGTCCTATTTATGTGGGAAGAAAAAGGAAGAGTGGAAAAGTGAAGTGGGTAAACTGTCAAAAATTCCTAACAAGACCATTCAGAATATGTTGAAAATAAGTTATGATGATTTGGATGAAGAAGAGAAAGATATGTTTCTTCACATTGCTTGTTTCTTCAAAGGTGAAAAGAAAGATGACGCTATACAAATATTTGATAGTTGTGGTTTATCAGCAGCCATAGGAATACGTGATTTGATAGATAAGTCCTTAATCTCCATTTCTAAAGATGATGTGTTGGAAATGCATGATTTGTTGCAAGAAATGGGCAAAGACATTGTTCGTCAAGAATCTAAAGATCCAAGTCAACGTACAAGATTGTGGGATTCCAAAGAAATACATGAAGTGCTCACTCAAACTAATGTAGGACTACAAATTAACTACTTTCTTAGCTTGTTTGGTTAAGTGTCAAGTGTCAAGTGTTGCTCATTATGTTAACTTTCAAGTTTACGTCTTGGTGATTGATAGGAAGCTCACCGAGTGGAAAGCATATCTCTTGATATGTCTGAAATAAGAGACATTGATTTAAACTCAAGCACGTTTACTAGGATGCCAAACCTTAAGTTCCTCAAATTCTACTTCTCTTATGAAAAGGAAAGGACTGAAGGAAGGAGTAAATTGCACCTTTCGCAAGGTCTTAAGTATCTTCCTAATGAAATGAGGTATCTTCAGTGGGATGATTACCCACTGGAATCATTACCAGTTAATTTCCATCCAAGGAATCTTTTGGTGCTCAAATAGCGCAACAGCAAGATTAAACAACTTTGGAAAGAAGCAAAGGTATGGATGCTCATGATAAGTTAATTACCAAAAGGGTTAAAATTTCTGAAAATTTTTAATCAACTCTGATTTCTTTGAATGCAGGATAATAGCAGGTTGAAATTGATTTCACAGTCCATAAGAGAATCTCAGATCTTTAATCTTGGGAGTAGGATTCTTCGTAGCTGTACCAGTTTGATTAAAATTCCCTTACCTGTCAGCCATCTGAATAATGTCACATCCATTGCACTCCGGAATTGCCAAAGCATTAGGAGTCTTCCAAGTCATGTAGATCTAGAAACTCTCGACATCTCGCATTGTCCAAACCTGAAGCAATTTCCACAAATCTCTTGCAGCATAAGGTACCTGTATTTAGATGGGACTGCCATAAATGAAGTGCCTTCATCTGTTGAGCTACTTGGCAATCTCTTGGAATTGAGCATGACATCTTGTCAACTGGCGAATCTTCCCAGTAAAATTTGCAGATTAAGCTCTCTTCAGTCTCTTAATCTATCAGGTTGTGGAAAACTAAAGCAATTTCCTGAGATCCTGGAGCCCATGGAAAATTTAAAGGAGCTTGTGCTATGTGAGACAGGCATAGAAGAGCTACCATCATCTTTTGGCAATCTTACAGGGCTTGCTACGTTGAGAATGTACGGCGCAAAACTGAATCGTCTTCCATCATGCCTTACCAGCTTGAATTCTCTGAGTTGCTTGATGTTGTCAATGGCTCAAGGGCTGGAGTTCTCAATGCCTCCATCAATCTTTGAAGCATTTTCATCATTGAAGTTCTTATATCTGAAGCATTGTAATTTATGGCAACTGCCAGAGGATCTCAGCTTTTTATGCTCCTTAGAAGTTCTTGGTTTAGAGGGAAATGATATAGAAGAAATTCCCTCAAGCATCAAACAACTTTCTCAACTGATACTTCTCAACGTGAATAACTGCTCAAGGCTTCGGTCTTTGCCAGAGCTTCCAGCGAATCTTGCTGTTTTACTAGCAAACAATTGTCGGTCATTGAAGACAATATCTGCCCTTAGACAGCTCATTTAAGAGTCCAAAGGACTTTACTATTTCTTCTGTATGTGCGATTGCTTCATGTTAGCTGAAAATGAAAGCGAGGCCATCATAAATAAAATTTTCAGAAGCCGGGGTTTTGCTGATCAAATGAATGATCATAAGGTCACCTTTTCTCTCTACACATTTTTGCAGGTACATATATCCTATAGACACAACTACGAATATCCTGCTAATCTTGTGTATCAAATCATGTTTGTGATGCAGGGAATTATATGTCTTCCTGTCCTTCGAATCCTATCTGAATCTGTGGCTTTATTCCCAGACCTTGCTAAGGTGTATCCTGCGAGTAGAATTCCGGAGTGTTTCTTGTATCAGAGTAGAGGAGATTCGATCAAGGTTCAACTTCCTTCATATTGGCTCAGTAGCAGCTTTTTGGGATTCGCTCTATGTATTCATTATCAAACCTTCCTTCCTCTCAGGAATGTAAGATATAAATGCTACTTTGGAGACAGGAATGATCAGTACGCCAACACTGTTTTCAATGAATTTTTGATCCCAGATTCCGATTCGGGGAAGGACAAGCACGTCTGTTTATGCTTTGATTCGGCACCTTTGTCTGGATATGTAAAAGTAGGGAACTTCTCCACCAAACCTGCTACAATGAGGTGTCCTTCGTATTCCATCAAGAAACTTTTGAAGTGAAAAATTGCGGGATTATTCCACTGTATGGCAGTAGAAGTGATAAAGTAGTTGAACCAGAAGAATGGAATGTTTGAAGTTAAGAGACAATCGAGTGGACTTTTGTAATGACCAAGCTCATAAAAGATCGAAGCGGATAAAACGACATAACAGAATCACCATTTTTATAGAAGTGAAATTGGGAAACTTCTATTTTTATCTTGTTCCCGCAAATGACACCCAAAGTGATTATCTTTGATATTTTGTTTTCATTTTCAAATTTAATAAAAAATTTGTTTGATTAAAATTTTAAATTTTTAGAATTTCAATTATTATCAATTAATAATAATTATATAATTATTATTTATTAATAAAATTATGATTAATATAATATTTATTTTATTTTAATTAATTTTAAGACATTTTTATTAATAATATTCATCACAAGAAAAATATCAAAAAAAAATTCCTTGTATCGAAGTAATAATAATTTAATTCTTAATACTAATGAATTTTTACTATGACAGCCCAGAAAGAAAGGCGTTTCAACTATTTCAGGAAAGAACTTTTTTAAAAAATATGAATTGGCTTTTTATTAATAAGTTTTATTTAATATTAATTATTATATTAATTAATATTAACATATAATTTTAATTAATACTAAATTAAATTATGAAAAAATTAAAATTAATTCAAACAAAATAATTGTATTAAATTTAGAAAATAAAACTAAAAACTAAAAATTACAATGGACCTTTAGTGATTAATGTATATATGGAAATGGATTAAGTTGCATGTTAATAAGGCCTTGGAAAGCCGTAATGCGAATAAACTTAAAATTAGGTTAATAGTGAGAGAATCTTCATTAGTTATCTCTTGTTCTATGTCAATAGATATGGAATTAACTTTACAAGGATTCCTGTAACGAGAGTCTAATATTGAATATAAATAATATAATATTGAAATAATTAGAGGTAGTTCTATCAAAATTCATTTTTTTTCCTATATGAATTAAATTAGTAAAAGTATATGCACTGCAGGTTTGATTAAAATGATACATCTTAAAGCGCCTCAAGTAATGACATTTAGCACTTGAGGCACTCCCACCCTATGTTTTAAAACTCGGATCGGACCGGTTGATCTGACCGGTAACTGTTTGGTGTTCCGGTCTGGTTGATCCTTCAAAATCGGCTATAAATTAACCCAGTCTGAACCGGTCAAAACCCAATTAATTGACCGGTCCGATCCGACCGGTCCGACAATTATTATTTTTTTGAATTTTTTATATTATATATAATTAAATATAATTATTGCATAATTATTACGTCATACCGATTCGACCGATGGTTGAACCGGTCGAACCGATCAAACCAATGATAAGTAAAATCACCGGTTCAATGGCCGGTAAGGATTTTAGAACATAGCTCCCACCTTTTTCAAGTTTATTTGGGGGAAAAAGAAAAGGAAAGAGCAAAAGTTGGGAGTCTGTATAATAAAAGTCGGCAGCGATAGAAACGTTCCGACAAACCCCGTAATTCAAGAACATTTGTCTGGTAAGCATATCTTTTCATATGTTGAGAATATATAAACAAAATTAAACAAACAAGCTTTGATCCATTCAACAAACGTGGGTACACCATCCTTTCGCAATTAGACACCCCTTATGACATAATTTAATAAGGAAACAAATTTCAAAATTAACGTTAGTTTTGCAGTTTGAAATTAAGCTATTTCTGCACCACTAATGCTAATATCAGAACTGATGGGTGCACACGAGTGACTGATATCAAAAAACAATCACAACTTATTAAGTTCTAATTTCTGTAGATGGTGATATAATTGCTATCACGGTACCACTACTCAACGAATTAATGGAAAGGCCATTTTAAATCTTTCCAACAAGTTAAATGATGTCAGATTTAAATTTAGTACCACACCTACATCTCTAATATATTAATATCCATCAAAGTGTTCCAAGTTCATGAACTAACTTGGGAGTGTGTTCTAACCTTTCAACCAATTATTTATTTTCATCTTCTTGACTCTAAGAATAAAATTGTGTGTTATTGAATTTTTTTAAATTTAGCGTCCTTGTATGCAATAGTCCTCTACAAAATTCTTGCAAGATGTGAAAGAATTATTTTTTCTTCAACACCGAGAGAATGCCAAGGAATAATTTTGTTCACCAACTGTGCTGCTTCCTATTCCCTCTATTCTATACATCTAAAGAATAAAGTACGTTTACAGTTTTTTCACCTTCAAATTCGTTATTTTAGGAGGCGCTTGGTTCATAGAGGACAATGGGAAAAAGAATGGGAATGAATATAGTGAAGAATGAGAATGGATATAATCATTATAATTATGATGGTTTGTTACGATGAAGGAATGATTACCATTACCATTAATGGTGGTTGGTTTGTTAAAAATGTTAAGAAATAAAAATTAGTAAAATTTTTGTTTTATATCAAATTTTAAATGATTATTTTTAATTTATGCATCTAATTATAATGACAAAATATTTAAAATCAAGTATATTGCGATTTTTCCTTTCCAATAACTCTTGAAGAAAAAAAATACTCTAATATTTTCTTGCATCAACATATCATTAGTTACATAATA
>JANZLD010429364.1:0-30362 GCA_026413575.1 Erythroxylum carthagenense
AATTCAGGCCGGCCCGATTACCCGAATTAGGTTTAAAAGAATTATGAAATAGGGTAATTAGGATAATTCGGGTAAATTAGTTCGGGTAAATCGGGCTGGGTAAGTTCGGGTAATTGAAAGTTCGGGTTCGAACCGGGTAAGGGAAAATTTTTTGGGTAATTCGGGCCGGGCCGAACAATGAAAATTGGGCTCGAATTATCCGAATGCTCACCCCTACTTCCATGTCAGTCAACATTTCATACTGATCAACTGGATATTTAGTAGATGGTTATCTATTTCTACTAGATCTTCGTAATCGGACTGGAGAATCTTCAAGTACTGGTGGTTGAATATGAACACCATCATCATCCTTTGGTTCAACTTCATTGGGGGGGCATCTACATTATCAGCTTCTAGCTGATCATTCTGCACTTCATCTCTAACTTGTCTAGGCACCACTATTGGAGGATTCAATCGAAAGCTTGTTGAGTGATCATCAGAGCTTGGAACTTCCTTTTTTGCCTTGTTGATATCTTCAATAGTTTGATCTTCAACAAACATAGCAACATGACTCCTGATAAGTCTTTTCTACACCGGATCATAAAACCTATAGCCAAATTGATCTTGACTATGCCAATAAATACACACTGTCATGTCTTGACATCAAGTTTGTTCTTTTCATCTTTAGGAATATGGACAAAGACCTTGCAACCAAAGACCCGCAAATGATTATAAGAAACATCTTTTCCTAACCACACCTTTTATGGAACTTTATACTGGAGAGGAACACATGGTGAACGATTTAATGCATAGATAGCTACAAATAAAGCTTCACCCCAAAATGCCTTAGGAATTTTGAATGTGAAAGTAGACATTTAACTCTTTCCATCAAAGTCCTATTCATCCTCTTAGCTACTCCATTTAATTGCAGTGTTTTTGGTGGTGTCATTTGATATCGAATACCATGTTCTTTATAGTAAGTATCAAATAATCCGATGTACTCTTCGCCATTGTCTATCCGAATGCACTTCAGCTTCTTCCTAGTTTGTCTCTCAACTGAGGCGTGAAATTATTTGAACACATCTAACACTTGATTTTTAGTCTTTCAAGTATAAGTTCACGTTTTCCTGGAATGATTGTCAATAAAAGTCACAAAGTATTGTGCATTAGCAAGTGACTTTGGCAATGGTCCATATAAATATGAGTGAATCAGATCTAGAATATTCTTCATTCTGGATGGAGGAGAACTCTGAAAACCCTATTTTGTTTCACTACTAAACAGTCTACATATTTCTTCTTATTTATCTGATTTAGATCAGATAACATATTCCTTTTTACAAGCTGAGTCATTCCTTTCTCACCAATGTGGCCTGGTCTTTTATGCCATAAATCAACTGTATTATCATTCTCCATTGTATTGACAACATCACTGGAGAGCTTTGCCTGCATCATATATAGTCTTGAGTACTTCTGACCTATGGCCACTACTAAAGAACCCTTAGTAAGCTTCCAATTTTCGTTTCTAAAAGTATTTCGGAAACCTTCATCATATAGCTTATATACAGAAATCAATTTTAGATGCATATCATGTACTTAACATCTTTCAGCAACAGTCTTGAACCATTTGTTGTCTCTAAAGAAACATCTTCTTTTCCAACAACGTTCAACAGACTTCCATTTGTCATCTTAACAACGTCATATTTCCCAAATCTATAAGATGAGAAAAATTATCTGTGAGATGTAACATGAACAGTAGCTTCATTGTCAACTATCCAACTTGTTTCTTGCGATACCAAGCTAACTATCTCTGTATCAATAGCAAGGTTGAATACATCAACAATGTTACTTTGTTCATCATCACTGCTTTCGTTTGTCTTTACATCTTTGCCTTTTGCCTTCTTCAACTTTCGACAAATTTCATGATGTGGCCTTTCTTCTTGCAGTAATGGCATTTCATATTTACATATCTGTTTGACTTTTCTTTGCTCTTGTCTCTGGACTTTGGACCTTTGGATTAACTCATTCCTCTATTTTCTGTAACCAGAACATCAAAATGTGATAAAGAGGCTACATACTGTGATTTACGTCTGATCTCTTCATTTAGTATGTTGCTTTTAACAGACTCCATATTTAATACACCATTTGGTGCAGTATTTGTCAAAGACACCTTCAAAGTCTCCCAAGACCCTGGTAATGAAGCTAGTACCATTAGAGCAATCATCTCGTCATCAAACTTTATGCCCATCTTTGATAACTGACTAACTATTTCTTCCATATTATTTAAATGATCAGCTACAAAAGTACCCTTCTGGTATTTTACTTGCATCAATTTTATCAGATAAAATAATTTATTATTAACAGTCTTTGAAGCATACAATTGCTCCAGCTTATTCCACAGTGTTCTTGCATGAATCTTGTTACAAATGTGATTATACATATTATCATCGACAAACTGTCAAATATAACCACACGCTCGTTCATGCTTAATCTCTCAATCTTCGTTGGACATCTCCTCTAATTTAGTTGTCGAAAATACCGACAAATGCATCTTTGTAATCATCAACAGATCCTTCATCTTAGTTCGTCATATACGGTAGTTAATACCGTTTAAATTGATCATTTTTCTTGTCTTCACCTCCATTTGTCAAATTAAGCTAAATTTGAGAAAACCAACCTCAAAAATGGAATCAGGATGTCAAAATTTCGCAGAAAAGATATCTTCTAAATATTCATCACAGGATCTGATAAATAGTAACTTGTAAATAGCGCTCACCAGAATAGTGTTGTCGGATCCCATTAGAATAGTACCGCGGGATCTGGTAAATAGTAACTTGTGAATAATGCTTACCAGAATAGTATTGTCGGACTCCACTGGAATAGTACCACGACACCCGGTAAATAACTTGTGAATAGTATCATAAATAGTACCGACCCAATTACTGTTCCTACAGTACCGTCATCTTGAAAATTTCTTAAAAAACTTTAGAGTACTATTCATCACCTATGTCGTTTTACGTCAACTTTTCAAACGGATCACACCAAAAAATTCGTTGTAATTTTATCTTTCCCGTGACGTGCTTCTTTTCAAAAAATACCTTCAATGAAAATACAACTTTGATACCACTTGTTGAGCACAGCAAGAGTATTTTTTTAAAAGGAAAAATAAAATGAGCAAAATGAACAAAAAATATTTAACATAGTCCACCCTTAACTTTGTGCTACGTTCACGAACAAAACTCAGAATAATTCTTCCACTATTACAAATAATAGGTATACAGATATAAAATCAAAATAGTGGCTTACAAGATGTTTCCCAACTTAAAAATACTAACCTTATTATTTTGTTACTCATCAATCCTTTAAAAATATATTTCCTAACTTGAGAGTATTGTTTTTCTCATATTTTCCTTCTGTATATTTTGTTGTGAATTTGTATAAAATAGGAGTCCCTTATATATGCACTCCACCTTATGAGGCAGACATCTTCTTTCATTTTTTTAACAAATTTGACGCCCTTCCGTGTGAAGAGGGAGCCATATTTAACAGTCCTCCCTGAGAAGTACATTGACTTGTTCTTTGCCATTTCAAAAATGATGAGCTCATTTGTGTGCGATTGGGGAGGGGTCAAAGAAGAAACCAACGAAGGTGGCTTCCCAACAACGAGCTCCTTCTTCAAGAATTACAATCTCTGGATAGGCTATCAATTTGCCATCGATTTCCGTAAGAGGTTGAAAGGTTAGGCTCCAGGTACGGTGGTTACCAATACCTCTTTCCAACTCTTCCGAGGAGTAGGTGCTGCAAGTGGCGTGGTGATGGAAGACTCAAAGTGAGGTTAAGTAGGGAAGAAAGGGGGGAGAGGCGAAGAGGGTAAAGTTGGGAGTTCTTCTTGGTGAGGGACAAAACAAGGTTGGCATACTAAGAGATTAAGCTTGGAAAGGAAAAGCAATTTTAGCGGTAGAGAAGCTAAGCAGGAAAATTACCTATAAAAGAGGAGAAAGTTGGCCAGAAGTGAAATAAAGTAATGGTGTGACAAAAGTGCCCCTGGGGTAGGGGTGAGAGTGAGAGGTGGCGGGAAGGGAGTAAGAACAAGGTTGAAGATGAGCAGGACAGATAGCAGGAACAAAAGTGAAGATGAGCAGGAAAGCTGTAGAGAAGAAGACAGGAAGGTGGAGTTTGAGGCCTACCCAGGACATCGGCATGAGGCGCCATGCAAAGAGACAGTAGTCGAGAGCATCTCAAAAGAGAGAGAAGGTTTCCGAGGGTGGGGTTTTTTATACCACGTCTTTGTTCTTGACCTTTTGAGGATCTTGAGACTTCCATGCAGTAACGTTAAAAGCCATACATGCAAGAGGATATTGAGATTTCCACAGTTGTTTTAGAGTGCATATGAAAGACTTACTAAGGATGAACATGACTTCTCTAAATAAATTGAGATGAAGGTCAGTAAAAACCATAACAAACAAGAATACGTTAATCCTATTTCAAACAGTAGTATAAATATACACGGACTTTGATTCCTTTTCTAAACTTGATTCCCCGTGTTCAGATAATTGAATTTGGATAAAATATTTTCTCATCGTCACATTTTAGAAAGATTGTGATTAAAGCTACCTATATAAGATATTTTTCTAAGTCATCCTCTCACAGGTCATTTTACACGTAAACAATTAATCTTATCAAACGTTTTTAATAAATAGCTAATATTATTTATTAATCAAATCAACTATTATAATTTGCTGTGAATTAGAATCAACTAACAATTAATTTGTCAAACTGGACAAATTCTTAAAATTTAATGCCTATAATTTTTTTAGCGTTGCTCGGGTGAAATTTAGTGGATCAGTACAGGTTACTCCGTATGCAGGCTCCACGTAAATCATACCCAGCCAAGAAGTGGAACAAAGCCAATAATGTCAACTCCTCTATTCTTATTTCTTACAACAAACGCACGAAAATTTTAGATAAAGACAGCTATGGCTTTACTCGATTCTCGTCCCACCATCCAATTCTGTTGTAAGCCAACTTCCTTTTGTCTTTGTTTTCCTTATATATTCTTCTCTTTTCCCTCACTTTCTTGGCCCTCCTCGTCCAATCATCCCAAACAATTAAGAAAAATTGATATCGAATAGAAAAGGAAAAAGAAAAGGAGGGCGCGTGACTAACCTCTCTACCGCTTCTACTCCATGTTAATCTGATCGGAGATCAGGAACAATTGGTGCCTAATCATGTGTCCGTAATAATTATTATTACAAGTGACAACATTGTACATGATCGTCGATCTGGGCTCGAATTTCTCGGACATGGAGGTGCAGCGGTTAAGAGATTTGATGTTTCTATGGTCTAGGATCCAAAGTAACCGTGTGGCTCTTGTGGGTGGAAACCACACTGCTGCTAGGTTTTGCACTCGCTAACTCTTTTCCCTTGAACCTTCTTCTCTATATCTTACCCTGATCATCTGCCAAAGTCTTTCGACAAGATTGCTTTTTTTTTTTTTTTCCTGCTTTTGATGATATATTTAGGACCCAATTCTATGGCATTCAAGCGTATGGACGACTTTCAACAGAAACCCTTCAAGCAACGCAAGCTCTTAGTCTTGCATGCCAATTTCGTGGATCATTTGGATGATGAGAAGTTGATCGATTATTCCTGGACTTTAAAGGTTGTCGCTCGTGCCATGCTTTTGGCGTTGGTTTTTGTTTCCTTGCCAAGGATAAAAAACCTTTTTGGTGCTTCTCAATCTCAATCCTTAATTGAACCCTATAACGACTTTTCTGTCAACTTTTCCTTGGTCTTGCATGATTTAACAAATGAAGGCCTGTTTAAAGGTGGTGGTAAAGCCATTTTAGTAAGCAATGGAGATGGAGATAAAAGTGGCATCTACACTTTTGGCATTCTAACCGACACCGAGATGGTTCATGTCTCTGTTACTGATTCTCATCGTCAAACCATGATTCCTGACGAATCCTTCGACTTCGCATTCAGCTATAGCTATCACAGTGCCCCAGAATTCATCGACAGGACACTAAAAGTAGGCGGGATTGCGATTGTTCAACTCAGTGACAATCCTTCGTTTCCATTCAACAAGCCATCCAATTACAAAATAATCTACCTGAGGAGATTTCAGTCCACAGTCTTGGCTATGAGGAAAACGAGCTTGGGAAAAACCAGGTCCGCCACACAACGACGTCTCCTTGACCATTCCACAGAGGCGCGAAAGCAAGCACTGAACAACCTCGAAGATGTACTCCTCGAACCACCAAGAGCAGCTTCAGGAAAATCAGCAAGATACCTGAAAAGAACCAAGTATCTGCCAGACTTAATGGATGATTCCCTCGAAAGTTATCCCCGCCGCTTGTTCATTGACGTGGGGTTGCCGGAAAAGGAAGGAGGAAGCATTCCAGGGTGGTTCGAGAAGCACTATCCAACAAGGAACATGGATTTTGAGGTGTATAAGGTGGAGATTGCCACAGAAGAATCATTGTCAGCGCAGGTAGATGAGGTTCAAATGTCAGACTGGCTGAGGAAGAATGTAAAAGAAGAGGATTATGTGGTGGTGAAAGCAGAGGCGGAGGTAGTGGAAGAGATGGTGAAGAGTAAAGCAAGCAAACTGATTGATGAACTGTTCTTGGAGTGCAAGCCAAAAGGGAAGAGTAATGGAAGCAAAAGGGCATATTGGGAGTGCTTGGCTTTGTATGGAAGGTTAAGAGATGAAGGTGTTGCGGTGCACCAATGGTGGGGTTGATCAAGAAGATGAAAAGGAACGCTCCTTTTCATTGTACAATCAAAACATATGTAACAAGTTCTTTTGTCTTTTTCTTTTCGGTTATTTGTATCTAAATTGGTGTAAGAAAGTTTGATGATGAGCGGGTGGAACTGTGGTGAATACCTGTTTTAGAAGAGGATTTTTGGGGCGGTTCTGTTGTTAGGAACCCAACTATGTTGCTCAAATGCTTCACCACCTGGACATCTTCCGATGACTTAATGCTTAGTCGGACCAAATTTCTTGAATATTCACCTGTTCTTTGGCACCTGAATCATTTTTCAATTGTTTGGCACAAGGAGTAAAAGAACGCTCAACTATAGCATTGTAAAGTGCAAAGATGCCTCCACCAAAATTATGCAATAAAGTTCATATTGATATAACAAATGCGTTTAATTGCTCTTTTTTTTATCATTCTCACTCAGATGTGCAAAGGCAATATCTTCTGGAACATGATAATCAGAGGAAGTAAAGTAAAGCCCGTTATGGGATTTTCATCCATCATAGAGGAAAACTGGAGTGATGATAATGCCTCCACAAAAATGTGTTATTCTTCTGGGGTATTTTCAAAGACAGCAATGACTATGAAACACCAGCAAATGTGTGAATGAGGAAAGAAAATATTTCATACATCAAAACCAATACAATGCTACGCAAAGTTTATAAGAAAATAAAGGGAAAAGATACAGTTTACAAATCACAACAACACATTTATCTACAAGAAGACAAGCCCAGTAAGAATAACACCCACACCCAAGCCTTTCCTCCATATCTATATGTACCAAAGATTAAGCCACTGGATAGTTGATCAAGCACCAAATACTGCGTCTGAGCACCAAATTTACCAAAAATAAGAGGATGGCATCAAGCACCAACATTAGATAGAAAACAAGTGAAACACTGCTAATCCTTAGCAGTAAATCAAAGATCATTAAGACTTTTTCAATACCACATCTTACCTCTGTCTTCATACATTCCTACAGAAATACTAAAGAATGGCATTTGACCAATGGAAAGTACCACAAACTGTAGTATCCTATTGTGTATCATAAAAAACTAAAGGATAAGGTTCCGAGACAGCATTTGCGTAAGTAAATAATTAACTTTTTTGTTAATCTATTGGCTTAAGCACTCTATACCCCTATCCCTTGTATTCATGAAGACAGTTACGCCATGATTACAAAGAATGTTCACTAAAAGTAAGCTGACTGGCACTGGGATATCAATGAATAGAGAGGCAAAAGAGATTGATTTATGCATTTGTGCTGCTTACATGAACCAATTTTGTGAAGAACTCAATATACTCATCTCTGAAAGTATCTGCCTCCATGTCACACACAAAAACTCACAGAGGAACTAGTTTAGATCACCCAAGTACAGAACAAGAAGAAAGTCAACGTTGGGGTAACATGTTTGCCAGTTTACAATGGACCAATAAAATATAAAGTTGCACGAATTCAATAGCACCAACATTACACCTTTATTGCCAAAAAGAAAGGCATTGCAGCCTGGAGAGGGTGATGGTTGTATTGGCATTAAGGAGCAGTCTGCAACATAACATCATAGAAGGATTTTGAACAAGAAATATAAAGCCGTACAGAAACAAACGGTAGCTCAACCCTTGAAACGCAAGATAATAAATGGAGAACACACCTTACTCCCTTTATGATGAAGTGCCTTTGCCCTTGACTATGATGACTGGGCATTGTGCATGATTAGCAACATAATTGCTGACACTTCCCAAAAACATCCTGTTCAATATGCATATTTTTTCCCACAGTTAGCAAAAAAAGAGACTTCATTTATATATTATCATACCCTATGTTAAATTTCTCAAACAAGATCCCATAATGGACACCAATGTTTTAACATGCTCTCAAAGCTTTAACTTGATGACTCTGGTCCACCAGTCCCTCTAGCTTATTGCTTGGAAAAGAAGCAAAATCTTCAGTAAATTGAAGAACCCTATATGATAAGTGACCATATAATAACCACTAGGATTTCTGTCTTCAACCAAACAGAATGTTCAGGTTCAATGGAGAACATAACATGTAGAATGACATACACCAACTTGAGAAAAAAGTTTACAAGAAAAGCTATGAAGATATCACAGGTAAGTCCATTAATATGGAAAAGATATATAAAGGCATCTATTCCCAAAATGATTCCGTTATCCACTGATCGTAAAACATTCAAACAGTTGTCCTTTTCCTAGTCATTGCTACCATAGATAATTAACTGGAGATTTTACTAGGGATGCTTATGAGAGATGCAACAAAATTTTACATTATTTCCCATAATTCTAGACATTTGCCCCTTTTGTGCATCTATCAACAGCTCCCTTTACCTTCAAACCAATTTTTTAGGACAAAAAATATCTAGTTTAGTGAAATTATCCAAACTTATATGGGGACTTATACAAACTCAGTTGTTGGAATAATGAGAAACCTTGGTAATGAAATGTGATGGACATATCATGTAGAAGACAAACAATACCCAAGATTAATGTTCCTCTATCACCACATAGCAATGAACAGAATATCTTGTAGTTGAAATTGCATTTAAGCATGCACCTTACCTTTTTATGGGACCAAAAGCACGATTACCCATCACAACCAGATCAGCACGGGAACTTTCAACAACTTCACAAATCTTATCCTTCGGATCCCCTACAACCACGTGTGTTTTGACGTTCATCTAACCACAAAATTCGAACTCCAAAAATAAGTTAAAAGATAAAAGCAGGTTCCCACAATTAATGCTAAACAAAACAGCCAAGAAATTTTTAATATCACAATAAGGAGACCAAGAATCATGATTCAGCCAGATTTGGGAAATTGATTATGTTCATAAAAGGAAACACCGACTTTTATCCGAATCCAATCCACAAGCGCAAGAGACGGTTAGAAGTACTAAAGATCATCCAATAACCGCGATCACAAAGAGAGGGAATCAGACGTTGCAGTGATTAAAAATAAAAGCCAGTCGTAACTAAAACTATATACAAGTAATAAAAAAGAAAACAACTTAAAAACAAGTGAATCAGTAAGAAGGACTTCACGTTCTTTTCGCGGCAAATCTCCAAAGCGTGACACAACACTGCTTCAGTAATACGCCTCTGGTGCGCCTCGATCGCCGCCGTGAAGGCCGGAACCTCAAAATCAGCTTCAGTTCACAACAGAAAACCGCCGTTCAGTAACTAAATGAACTTCGAAGCAAGTCAAACAGCGCTTACTAGAGCTGAGAACATTAGTAATCATGAGACTCAACTGGGACCGCCGAAGGGGATGGCGCCGGGGTTGAGACCGGTGGTGATGGACGGCGGAGATTGGACGTGGAGGATGGTGAAGGTTCCGGGAGGAGTAGATCGAAGCTTCAGATTTTCGAGAGCCCATCGGAGAGCGTGCATGCTCTCCTCGCTGCCGTCAACGGTCACGATCACGTTGCCGAGTTCGGAAGACATGATTTGATTTTGATCGTTGACTTTTTCACTTTTGCAGCTTTCCAGGACAGTTGATTCAAGAGTGGTAGATTCCCTTCGACGTTTCTAAATTTGGCGGCGAAGCGGAGAGAAAAGTAAATATTTTGATTAATTATATCGAATTAATTAATTATATTGCATTAATTAATTAAAAAAGAAAGTATGCGATAGGCGTGAGAAAAGCTACACTTGTTTCAGACCAGGAATGAAACACATTCTTGCCTGAAACACATTCCTCTTATATACCATAGACGATTTCTCGAAAGTCAGATATATTCTATAACCATTGTATAAAACTAATCTCTTGAATTCTTTTCATACTCATTGATTTATTCCCAAATTCATAAACTAACCATTACTTTTATATCATGTCACGTTAATTGTTAATTGTCAGACCAGTTTAGAAATACAAAATTGTCTAGCGACTAAAAGAACTGATCGAGTTATACATCAAGTATATTTTCGTTTTTTATTAGAATTCTATATATTTAATTATTTGGCGTACTAGTTTTTACTTATTCATTTATTTCTTCTGTTTCTTACATCATTATTTTGTATGACATATTTGTATGTGAATTTACTAAAAACAATCTCTCTATTATGTAAGGATAAGGTTGCGTATTATCAGACCTTTCTAAATCTCGATTCACTGCAATATTTTAGACTGAGTATAATACTAATAATGACGTCGACGACTACTTCAAACTTAGTTGGGAGGAGTGGGATTTTTATGTCCATTTTTATTGTGTCTAGCTTTGTTAGATGTTCAAAAGACAAATCATTTTAGCCGCTTTGCACAATTGGACATGCTCATATTTGATGGTCCGATCGAATTCATCTTGGACATTAAAGAAAGTAAAATTAGATAGAAGATCTTAACTCAATTAAAATAACTTAAAGTTAGATTATATAAACATAATTAAACTTTTCTTTGTAAAATTAATAAACATGCGTTAAATTCACATAACCATTAAACGCCAGCTAATAATTTGTTGTTAGTTAAAGAGTCATAATATGATGCTTCCAATTCTGACTGTTGCATATTTATGCTATAGGTGACAACACAAACTTAGATTGAAGTATCGATACAAAATATACAAAAAGAGTAATGACACAAATTGACCACCAACAAAAAATTATGGATGAGAGTGACAACTTCATTTACCACTTAACTCGGTTCAAAGTTTAATATAACAAATATAAATAACATTATTTTTAAAATAAACATTAAATTTTAAAAGAATTAGGCTTGATCCATGTTCGATTAAACTTTGAACTACCTAAATCCGATTAGGCATGACTCTGACTCGACTCAATATCATCCTCACTTGTCTATGAAAAATGTGTACAACAAAATTCATAGATAAGGATGTATGCATTCTAGAGTTTGGATGACAAATATACCAGGTAATAACAAATAATTATAGGTGAAGGTAATGAAAAAAAAAACTTATTTGAGGTTCTTGATTGGGCTTTTGCTTTATTAATGAGATTGTAATCTTTTGTTCAAGTATTTTAAATAATGATTATTGTAAAATGAAAAATAAAAATCATTAAAGTCTTGTCAGCATCCAATTAGCCATTTTGATTCAGTTGGTTGGTACGTCAGATGTCCGTGGCGAACATTGTTATCACGCCCTTTAAGTAGGGGTGAGCATTCGGGTAATTCGGGCCGGATTTTTACTATTCGAGCCCGGCCCGAATTATCCGAATTTTTTTTTGCCTTATCCGGCTCGAACCTGAACTTTCAATTACCCGAATTTACCCGAACCGAATTACCCGAATTACCGAAAATCCTGGCCCGAATTACCCGAAATTTTATAACGTAATTCGGGTAATTGGGCCGGCCCGAAATTTTTTAGAGTTACCCGACCCCGGCCCGAAAATAATTTGGGTAAAACCCGAATTACCCGAAATTCAAAAATTTGCTACCCGAATTAATTCGGGCCGGGCCGGGTAATCGGGTCGGGCCGAATAATGCACACCCCTACCTTTAAGAGAAACATGACAAAGTTAGACTTCAAGGTGTAAATTTTACATTTTGTGAATGTTAAGGAGAAAATGATGCTAAAGATAAGACAACAATTATGATGGATATTTGGTAAAACGTTAAAGAATAAAATTTACCTCCTATGGAATGAAGCTCTAATATTACTAATATGTTAATTACATAGTCAAAATTAATATGAAAATAATATCTATATTTTTTACATCTCACAATATTTTCTTTTATTCGTGAAATCTGTAATCATTATCTTTCAAATATGCATTCCGATAAAGGTTCTCTCCTAAAGAAGATATTTGCATTTTTGTAAGTTATATTAAACTACGTCCTTTGCATTTATTATGTTGCAAGTTAGTTTAGCCTAGTTAGTTTCGTAATTAACATAATTAAAGGGATGTGATCATGTGGTCCATCAATCATGTACCAACCTATCTCAACCATCCATTTATGTAAGTTCAGTTGATACAGAGTTAGTGAATCAGAAGATTTGAGGGAGTAATTAAAATAGTGACAAGTTTGGTTGAAGTTATTCTTATCAAAATCTTTTCTAGTATATATTTCTATTTTACCATTTATTGTTAATCATTAACATATTATGTATCTAAGTTATTTTCTATTGCTTTACCTTTTTTTATTGCTCTTTATTAATTATTTGTATTATTTGTATGTTTTGCATTTTTTTGCATATAATTCTTAGTGCCTTTTTAAATATGTCTACACATCTATTTATAATTTTGCAGTATCGTCATGTCGCATTGTATGTGGGTTTATTGGGAACAATATTTCTATTATGTAAGGGCAAGGTTGCATATTATTGGATATTTCCATATTCTACGCCTTAACGTAATTTCAATTAAGTATTAATGACGATGATCTCTAATATGTGGAGGTAAAGTTACGTACTATCAGATCTTCTCAGATCATGCCTTAACAGAATTTTAACTAGATGTTAATGATGATGATGATAGTTGAATCTTGCATGAATGTGAGGTCTAAAAAGGTCTGACAATACGTAACTTTACTCTTATATAATAAAAATGTTGTTTTCGATAGACTCACTTATAAATGTAACATGAATATTTAAAAATAATTATAATATAAAAAATATAATAAAATAACTAGTTACATCGAAGTTAAATAAATAGTTATAAAAAAGTAATAATAAATAAGAATAATAGAATAATAATTACTTCAAAAAAAACTACAAATCTTCATTTAAGTAATACAAGTTTAGAAAACAAAGTTATTACGAAAATAGATATGTCACAAAGTTTTATTTATACATGATATCCCACAAGGTTTTGTCTACTATTTTTGTCATCCTTACACAAGGCCATGCTAATATACTTTGCAATATTACAATTTTAAAGGGACAACCGGTTGTTGTATCGTAATAAATAAAGGTTAGTTTGCTATTATAAGCGAACGAAATGGCAAGTTACTAAGACGAAAAGACTGACTCACTGAAGATGATATCTTTGAGGGTATACGGTAGCTCCTCCGTTGGAATTAGTTTATTGTTATCGTTATATCTTTCGAGAGAACAACAGATGTGTGGATTGGTTAGCTGTTTCGGCCGGTCTGGATGATATTGGAGTTATTTATTTTGATATACCACTTTTAGAGTGTCATAGACTCCTCATAGAGGATATGTCGGGAATTTGTTTTCTTTAACTTATTTAACTTCGTTATTTCCTTTTCCTTTATGTAAACAAAAAAATATTACTTAATGGAGAATAAAAGATAATATGTCAATGTTTGTGATTGTGATTCCAGTGGTCCCCCTTACAATCGAAACAAGCAGTAGGTTACGATGACGGATCGGGATTAGCCGGGTTTTGTGTATGGTTGTTTGGTAGTCGTCGTGGCTCCCATGATTGAAACAGGACCTATGTATGGTTGCTAGTGACCAGCTTGTCACTGGTTGCGCTAGCTGGTCCATGGTTCGTTTTCTGGGGGCATATTTTGCGCCTAAGTAGCTTGAAATGCGATTCTATGTTGCTACTTTTCCACGTCCTGCAAATGCCATATTCGTGTACGGTCAAATATTCCTTCTAACTATAGAAAAGTTTTGAAATTGTCATTTTTGGAATATATATTAAATAAGCTTTTGGCAACATATAGTAGTTCATAAATTGTAAATTTTAGATAAATTATCTAATAAATTAATAACTTAAATTCAAATTACTATTAAAATTTTATTACTTTACTCTCCATCTAAAAGCACTTTTTGGTGCATTTAGATAGCTTAGATTTTAAACTTTGATTATAATGTTATTTTTCTTTGGTTATTATTGGTCATATATAAATTACAAGAATTCTTGGATCTAATTAAGATAAAAAGTTTGATTTTAAGTTTTTCATTAAAATACAAAATAAATTTTAACGATTTTGAGTGTTTAAAAAATTTAAAATAAATAATAAAAGATAAATGTTTAGATTATTAAAATATTTATTTCTATTTATTACGATAAATTTATATTATATGACAATTTAATTTTTAATTTTTAGAAATAAAATCATTATAATATTCATTGCTTTTATAGATATCAACTTCTAAATAGATGATAGATATCAATCAAAAATAAAATAACAAATAATACTAGAAATTTGACAATACAGTTTTGACATACCTTGCTTATGTTTACGGAGCTCTTATCTAGTTTAATCATTTTTATAAAAGTACAATAGATTTACTAAAGACTTTATTAAGCAAACATCACTAAACTATTGATACTATCTCTTAACCTTACTTTTCGTGAAAAATTTTCATACCCAATAGTACGATTGTCTCGTATTCACCTCAACAGAAGATTTTTCTAATTACTTTTACTCAAACAATAATTAATAAAAAATAACTCAAGTACTAAATTAACTAAGAATTGAATGACGATAAACTTGAGATAAAATAAAGGCTTCGTTATGGTTTCAACTTCTCAAAATAATCCTTAAGTGATACAATCTATCTAAATTATAACAATTTTAATTAGATCATATGAAAGTATAGAGAATTAATGAAGCCCACGGTGTTAATCACATGAACACATCGCACAACACAGACGAAGGCCTCTTAAATAAATAGATTTTAACAGCTTCAATTAGATCATATGAAAGTATAGAAAATTGATGAAGCCCACGTTGTTGATCTCATGAACACATCGCACAACCCAAACGAAGACCTCTTAAATAAAGCTGTAGCGTAGCTCACTTCGCCGTAACAATTCCTGACGCACTTTTCCGTGGCTTCAATCACACCCGTTAGATATATCACTCAAAAACACGTTGTACACCTATCTTACGAAACATGCGCCATTAACGCAATATACTCTTTCGTTGAGAATTAACGCACATCTGTTGTATGCCATACAGGCACATCAACCCCATTGCTGCAGATCAACGTTCGAGATACCCTTCAATTATATATACACAAAGACATGCTTAACTAACGCCCATATCAAGACAATTAGCAAGGGACGTAGAAAGGTAAATACTCCTATCTTCTAGGCCCACCCAAGACATTAACAACCTCAAGTTCCAATCTTTTCGGTCATGCAAAATTCACCTATTAGCATTGGCTGCTTAAAATTCCTCCTTTACCAACTCTTTAACTGTCTCCTTTCAATCCTAAAACTCCAACCAACAAGAAGTAAACCCCAACGATGAAAACATGAGAAAAGAGCAAATGACATCACAACTTCACAGAAAAAACAAAACCCAACGGAAACAACAAAAGCCCTATTTACTTCTATCCACCGAATCCACAGCCATGTTTTCTAACACATCAGAACAATATACTTTTTGCTCTTTTTACCCGAAA
The DNA here is from genome assembly GCA_026413575.1 of Erythroxylum carthagenense. Lineage (NCBI taxonomy): Eukaryota > Viridiplantae > Streptophyta > Magnoliopsida > Malpighiales > Erythroxylaceae > Erythroxylum > Erythroxylum carthagenense. The sequence goes on from JANZLD010429364.1 coordinate 16,043, forward strand.
TCAAGCCTCACTAACACAAACAAATTTTCATAAATGCCTTTCGGCTGCACACAGCGACGAGGTCAGGAATTTAAGACAGGGGATCCAAATATTTAATTTTTTAAATTTTAAAAGGTTCAGTATATTACAAACTTTTAAATAATTCCGTCCTAATATATACACACACATATATATATATATATATAATTATTTAATAATCTTGAAGGTGAGGAGCCATTGCACCATTGGCCCCACCTACTTTTATCCCTGGCTGCACATCAATGTTATCTTTGGTACCCTTTTTTTAAGATATACATCTATTCAAAATAGAATTTTATAATATTTATATTATCCAAAATAGTTTTTTAAAATTCAGACAAATAAAAATTATTAATTAACTATCATTATTCAATTAATATCTTGTAGATTTAATTAATTAAAAATATCAATGTCAAAATTAATTAGATATATAACATATATCCTAACAAAAGATAATATCTCAATGTTTATGACTGTGATTCCACCCCCGTCCCCTTCACAATCGAAACAAGCAGTAGGTTACGACGAAATTAATAAAAAATATCAATGTCAAAATTAATTAATTAGATATAACTATATCCTAACAAAAGATAACATGTCAATGTTTATGACTGTGATTCCACCCCTGGTCCCCTTCGAAATCGAATCAAGCAGTAGGTTACGGCGACTGATCGGGATAAGATGGGGTTTTGTGTACGGTGGTTTGGTCGTCGTGGCTCTCATGATTATGTATGGTTGCTAGTGACCAGCTTGTCACTGGTTGCGCTAGCTGGTCCATGGTTCGTTTTCTGGGGGCATATTTGCAAGCGCCTATGTAGCTTGAAATGCGATTCTATGTTGCTACTTTTCCACGTCCTGCAAATGCCATATTCGTGTACGGTCTAATATTCCTTCTATCTATAGAAAAGTTTTGAAATTATCATTTTTGGAATATATATTAAATAAGCTTTTGACAACATATAATAGTTCATAAATTGTAAATTTAAGATAAATTATCTAATAAATTAATAACTTAAATTCTAAATATTATTTAAATTTTTATTACTTTACGTTCTTATTTAATAAGTATATGCATACTTTACATATAAAAGCACCTTTGGTGCATTTAGATAGCTTAGATTTTAAACTTTGATTATAATGTTATTTTTCTTTGGGTATTATTGGTCATGTATAAATTACAATAATTCTTAGATCAAATTAAGATTAAAAGTTTGATTTTAAGTTTTTTCATTAAAATATAAAATAAATTTTAATGATTTTGAGTGTTTAAAATATTTATAAAATATATAATAAAAGATAAAGTTTAGATAATTAAATTCTTTATTTTTATTTATTACGATAATACTTACGTGACACGAATTTAATATTTTTATTAATAGATCTATATTATATGACAATTATTTATTTTTTAATTTTTAGATAATCTTCTTCTCCTTCTTCATTTTTACTTTTTAATTATTTTATATCGTTTTCTCAAATTCTCGGTATGATTGGGACTTACCAGCAAAGCCTACTAGACGTCTCGGTTTCTGGTTGGGATCACTCTTATTTGGTGCCTGTCCTTTGAATAATGCACGACAAGAAAAGTAGAAACAAACAACCGCAAGTTATTTGATTCTCTTCTATTACCAAACGTTTGGCTCTATCTTAAGCTTTCAGGATCCTACAAGTTGATGCCTATGGCGTATTGTATGGACAAACATGAAATATCTGAGCCCGAGATTAACACTTACCTAAGGCTATGTTTGGATGTAGGTAGAGGGATGGAATGGAATGGCCAAAATAACTCAGGCCATTGTTTGGAAATTTATTTTGAAACATGATGGAATGGCAATTAATGGCTTTGGAAGCCATCCTTTGCTATCCAAAATCCAACATTTTGTGACCCCCCAAATTGGGGGGTCAGGGATGGAATGACATGGCTTGCCTTCCAAACCTCTCTTATTTTATTTAAACTTCCAAACAATGGAGTGACCAATTCCATTCCATTCCATTCCATTCCATTCCATTCCGTTTCATTAATTACCATTCCATTCCATTTCATCCTAAACTCCTAAACATACCCTAAGTTTCTACCCACTTGCTAAGTAATTTCTTGCTTTACGCAAATTATAATTTTTCAGATTTTATTTTATTTTATAATATTATTCCTTTTAATTTTAAACAAAAATAGTCTATTAAATTCTTCATTAATATAAATGTAGTGCTCAAATTAATATTTTACTGTGTAATTTTCATATATTATATTTATGTAACGACTAAATTATAACTGTTATATTAATGAAAATTTAACTATTAGATTATTTTACTAAAAATTAAAAAGTTAAAAACAATGAATTCTCCTGTTTACAGTCAAATTAGGCGGCAACTTCCCAGGGAAAATGCGTCGGTCTGATACAAGATTTTCCATTGGATTTTCATCATCCCACCATCTTCAACATGATCTAGGGTTACGATTTTCATTGGTTGGGTTTCTACTTCTGCTTTGAACCATTCGTAGGTGTAGGTGTTGGGTTGCACTATACATGGTTGGTCCACCTTCCAACTTATCGACTACGTTAAAGAAGAAAAACCTTCATGGAAGTTGGCTCAAGTGCAAAACTTTCGGCACTAGGAATATCAGGTCCAGGGTTGACTTAAAATTAATTAATTTAATTTAATTAACCTAATTTAAATGTTACTATTTATAATTTATAATTTTAAAATTTAAAATTTTATTGTCTTAATCTCACTTAATTCAATACTTAAAATTATAAAATTAAATAATGTTACTTTAAAATTTTAAATTTAAAAGCTATCAAATTTAGTTTAAATCTAATCAAGCTTCGAATTAGGTCTAAGCTCGAATCTAAGGTTCGAACCTTAGCTCGCCTATTTTTCTATTTTAAATTTTATTAGTTAGTATTTATATCTAATTTATTGCTTAGAATAAAACCTTATTATGCAATAAAATAATTTAAATATTTTATTTTAGTTAAATAATGTAATTCTACAAATGGAACATATTATTTTTTTCCAATTATAATTATAACCGTACAAATTTGGTCTGGGGGTTGAAATTTAATAATTGATAAATGATTAAATAAATTATTTTTATTTTTTATGAACGATAATTTAGAATATGAGCTTATAGAATAAACTTAACTGGAAACTGATATAATAAGTTAAGTGTGATTTCAAAATAATATTAATTTTATAAATTATGTTCGATATGCTTCAAGACTTTTTAAATAATTATACTATACTATAATCAAACCCACTCAAATCCAACCCGTGCACCTGATTGGATCGAAGTTAATATTCCTTAGTCACATGGCACAATAATTAAGGAAGGGTAAACCAACATTAATTGCGTCCTTCCGATCCCTTTGTTTCATAATGTCAATGTGTGGATAATTTTGATGTGTACAACTTTGACTCCGGGTTCTCATTTCATTATCATCGTCATCTTGCTCTGAAATCTCACGTGGAGTCAGCTTCAGAGAAGCAATTGTCGGTAGAGTGGGGGCATGGGACAAACAATTTTGTGTTTGAATTCTTTTATTTAAGTTTTTTCGACTTGTCTAATGTGAAGTACTTATTTGACGTAATTTATAGACTATTTTGCTAATTCAGAACTGCAATCTGGTAAAAACGCCCCATAGTAGAAATGTGTGAGATTGTTTATAGAATCATAATTAACGACAAATCAAGCATTTTCTAATTACCGGCACAAAGCTAAATCCGATCTCATTATATGTATCTTATTAAAGCATCTGGTCTGGTTCAATTGATCTGATGACTAGTATGATTGGTGTCATCAGTACTCTCTCTCTCTCTCTCTCTCTCCACGCTGAAAACAGTCAGAAACCGAGAGACGTGATGCAACTTGCAACCACTCTTCTAGTCCAACCTTAACAAGGAAGGTGTTTACAGGGGATCAACGCCGTCAAATTTCACAGAAAGTGGTAGGTATCATCATTATCATCACCAAGAAACAGCCACATCAAATCTCAACCGTCAGATCTTCTCCCTAGCCTAACCCAACCATCACAGCGTATGCACCGTCAGTCAGTCGTTCAACTCGGAATCTTCTACAGTAACGAACAATGTCGTCAAATTGGACAAAATGTCTGGAGGATATTCAGAAATTTATCAAAAAGTATAATTTTAAAAAAAATTAAAATATAAGTTGTAGCTTTAGTCCGTTAAATTAACCGTTTGTTGTAACCGGTCGGACCGAGGTGTGGGTGGGGACCAGCAGTCCGAGTGCTTGACGAGCAACGAATTCACTTTTAAGAGGTGCATGAAAGCAAAATTCCTTTCCCTCGTCCATCAAATTTCTTATCAAAAATTAATGAAAAATATACCCTTTCTCCTTGTGTTGTAAAATTCATATTCCCACTCTCTCTCCCAAACAACCCCTGAAACTCTCGATCTAATTGTTCGAAAATCAAAGGAGCTTAAAAAAATCCACTCCGATTCCTACTGTTTCACTCTCTCTCCTCGGCGATTATTTGGCATTTTCTTGTTTCTGAGCCACATTCCGTTGTCTATTTCTTCTCCAGTCTCCACCGTCAGAGAGTTTTGACGGCTGGAATTTTGCTCGCGCAATCGCTGCAGTAGACTTCGCCGGCCTCGGTGCCGCCTCGCCCATGTGTGGCGGTGAGAATAGGAATCACGGGGTTGTGAATTTCGCCGGATGTCGTTTTAGATACGGCCTTATAAATGCATGTGACCGGGGTCCTTGTGGTGTGCGTGGCTTTTCCGGTAGTCGTTTTGGTGCTCCGTCGTAAATGGCGATTTTCCGTCGCTAGGCAGGAGGAGATCAGGCGGTTGTTGGTTTTGGCGTCGGAGGAGACTGCTAGGGCGGAGTTGGAGGCCACGGTTTCTTACACCCCCGACGCCATCGCCACCGCTCTGCCGGTTGCTATGAACGGTTATCATTGCGCTGTTTGTTATTGCCCTACCACTACTCGGTGTGCGCAGTGTAAAGCGGTTAGATATTGGTATGCTATGTTCAATTCATTTCTTCCTTTTTAATCGTTTAGATTTCTTTGCTTGGGTTTTACATGAATGTGGGTGGTGAATTTGGAATTTGTATTGGAAGTTAACTGTTGATAGTTTGTAGAATTATAGAAAAAACTGTTAGGATTTTGAACAGTGGTTTTGGGAGAATTATTCGTTACTTCGCATTATTTGGGGTAAACAGTGGATGGAAAGTAAAGTGTGCAATCTGGGAATCAACTTCATTGATCAGATTCAGAAGAACTTCAACACTGGTTATCTTTTTATAGTTATCTTATCTTGTTGGTGTTATTGAATATGGATAAACAAAAATGTTGGATTTGAAGTTTACGAATTTTAGTTGAAAAGAATTTTTAAAAAAAATGCTGGATATCAATTTTACAAGGAAAATTAAAGGGTTTCCCCTTGTTCACTAATTTTTTCAGGGTTTCAGCAGTGTAAATTTTTTATTTGAGGTGTTGGTACTAAATAATCGTGGTATTGTTGATTATCATGATCTGGTTGTGCAGGAAATAAATAGTTGTAATTTGTCATCTTAGAAAGAAAAGAAATTTTCTAAATTGAGGCTCTTTAGGATTTCAATTCTGTCTAAATGTTCACACCTATGATTAGTGAGACCAGTGGCTTCTGAGTGGCTGGATTAGTTTTTGCTGCTTTTGTTTATTTGAGCATGCTTCTGGCCTTTTCCATTTTGATGTTTTGGTATCGATGTTTATTTGCCACAGTTCCGGTAAGTGTCAAATAATCCACTGGAGACAAGGTCATAAGGAAGAATGCCGTCCTTGTGATATCTCATTCAGTACTAGCAACAATGAGAGCAATTCTGTGAATAGGATTTCAAAACCGGAGCAATGTATTATTGATGACAGCATATATGAGAACACAAACATCAGACCAACCCATTCAGAACCACCATTTCCAGATTTCAGTGTGAAGGATGGCGACGACGATAAAGCTCCTTCAGTTTCTGATACTGATGGAGCATGTTCTGCATCTGAATCCTCAGGCACCTTTTTTTCTGGATTCTCTTCTTCCTCTCCTGGTGGTGAATCGTCTGATGATATTTCAGTTGGTGAGAGTGTCAGTTCGAGTGAACCTTACGATTCAAGAAAGAAATCAGTTGATGTTTCTCGTGACATTCAGGACAAAGTGGATCAAATCAAGCCATCATCTCCAAAATTTACCAGCTTGGTTGATTCTTTGGATAGTACCAGCAAATTGAGTAAGCTGTATAATTGTAGATTTGATGATGATTATGAGGATAGTCTGTCTGCAACTTCAGCTCCTTTGAGTCAGAGTACCATTCCTGTCGTCAGAGGTTCTATAAAACCACAGAAAATTTCGGACTTCTGGGGGAGAGCCCTTGACTCTGTTTCATCCAGCAGCAATGCACAAGATGATTCTTCCCTGCTCAGCGGCAATCGAGCTATGAAATTATCTCATTATGAATCATCTCTCCAGTTTAAGTTCAATTTATCTGGAAGTGTTGATCATATCTCGAAAGTAGAAAGCTCCATGGCAAAGGGTACATCCAATGATTCACATGAGACTGCTGTCGGTAAACCAGTTAATAGATTATCTTCTTCAGTGAAAAGTGGTGTTGATGAGATAAAGGTCAGGAGTTCTCCTTCTGTTAGTTCTGAGGGCTCTGATTGTAGGGATAATAAAACTAGCAATGGTTCGGATGTGCCAAAGTCCAGTGAGATTAAATGTGGGTCATCATACTCTTCACAGTTGTGGTCATCTTCTAGATCTGAAGAAAATGTATTCGGTAGAGATGCATCAAAGGTTAAAAGATTTTCATCCACAAACCTTGACAATTCAAATCATATTGCTAGTGATGTTGTGGGTACTTTTGAATTTTCCAAGTCCAAATTACCATCTGATTCTTCTCTGCATAAATTGACTGCTGGTACAAGTGCGCGTTCTGTTAGCAAAGTTATTAATGCCGATGTTTGTCCTTCTAATGTGTCCCATAACACAAGCTTCTCAGCAAGTTCTATCTATGGTCTGAAATCGTCAGTGCAGAAAGTAGTTGACCAATTCAGAGGACCTAAATGTGGAAGATACAGCGATAAGGTTTTGTTATTGTTTTTTCCCTTCCATAAATATGTCTAGACCCAACTTAATTCATTTTTGGGCTTGCTTGTGTTTTCTTCAGGAACTATTTCCGTATGATCTATTTGTAAAGTTGTATACCTCAAACAAAGTACTTCAACCATTTGGCCTTATCAATTGTGGAAACAGGTATTAGTAATGCTTCTCATAGGTGTTCAATTAAGCCACATATCCTAATATAGAGCCATTTCCTTTATTAATTCTAGGCTTCGTGACGGTTTATTTTCAGCGTAATCAATATTTTGGTTGTTAGCTTCAATTATTTGAAATTGTCATCAGGGTTCTAATCCATAATTAGGGTAACTTGCTTTTAATTTTTGGAGTTGCTTGTTTCCAAAATCTTTACTGGTAGGACGAACTGGCCTTGTGTTATAACCATTGAACAATATTGCATCAGCATGCTAAAACAACCATATACTTAGAACAACCATAATATTTCTCAGAATGGGCATTATTGTTCTATGGATTGCTTTGATCCTTCATGCACATTATTGACATGCCAATCAAGGATTTTATTTATAACGTTTCCTTTTTTATAAAATATCCTGCAGCTGCTATGCCAATGCTGTCCTGCAATGCCTAGCATTCACCCCACCTTTGACTGCCTTTTTCATCCAAGGACTCCATTCTAAAGCTTGTATGTTTAAACTTGTGAAATTCAAAAATCACTTTTCAAATAGTTTGATAACTTTTACACAGTATAATTTCCTTTTCTGCTGTATTCAGGTGCACGAAAAGAATGGTGCTTCACTTGTGAGTTTGAAAATTTGATTTTTAAGGCTAAGGAGGGGAAATCTCCACTTTCTCCTGTTGGGATACTATCCCAACTGCCTAGTATGGGAAGCTTACTTGGTAATGGGAGAGAGGAAGATGCTCATGAATTTCTAAGGTGTGATTGGTTTTTTATTCTTTCCAATATCAGACAATTTTTTCCTTCAGAAAATTTTTGCCTTCCATTTTATATTTTCACTTATCTAGCAAAATAATATGTCAAATGGATTGATAGGTATGCTATTGATGCAATGCAATCAGTTTGCCATAAGGATGCTGGGGTGAATAGCTTGGGATCTGCTGACGAAGAAACTACTCTCATTGGCCTTACTTTTGGAGGATATCTTCACTCAAAGGTAAATACTACTGGAAGGATGCCATTGAGAAGTTGCCATGAATAACTTGTCTAATTAGTTTTTGCTTTCATTACTTGCATTTTAACATATATAGCTGGCAAATGATGAAATTTCCAATGTTCACAGATTAAATGCTTGAATTGCCACTATAAATCTGAGCGACAAGAAAGAATGATGGATCTTGCTGTTGAAATAGGAGGAGAAATAGAAAAGCTTGAAGATGCACTCAGACGATTCACAAGCACTGAGATTTTGGATGGGGACAACAAATATGAATGTTGCAGGTTGGTCCTACTCTTTCCTGGGGAAAGCTTTTGAAAGTGTTTTTTTTTTTTTCAATATCAATACCACGTTGCCTAGAGAATCTGCATTAATCTCTTCGCCATAATTAAAGAGTCTTGGTGTTGGGAGGCTAAATACGATACCTGAGAAAGAGAAGGGAAATTGGGATGGGGGGAGGAAGTTGTGTTTGCTCTAGGTCTGAAGAAGAATTAAGATTCTGTATACATATTTGCATCCTTGTCATCTTGTCTTCAGCTGTCTGATAAAACTTTCTATTTTAATAGTCATTGTGCTTGATCTTTTTTTTTTTTAATTCAGATGCAAATCCTATCAGAAGGCCAGGAAAAAGTTGGCAATTATGGAAGCTCCCAACATCCTTACAATTGCACTGAAGCGATTTCAGGTAGTTCTAGTAATTAACAATGATGTCTTCCATTGTGTTATTGAAAGATGCTTATCTTCATTTCACACTTGATTTTACAGTCAGGTAAATTTGGAAAGCTAAATAAGCCAATCCGGTTCCCTGAGGTCCTTAACCTAGCACCATATATGAGTGGGACAAGTGATAAAACCCCAATTTACAGCCTTTATGGAGTGATTGTACACTTGGATGTGATGAATGCTGCATTTTCTGGGCATTATGTTTGCTATGTCAAAAATATCCAGAACAAATGGTTCAAAATCGATGACAGCACGGTGCGTTCCTTATTTAGACAATCATCATTAGAGCAAAATTTCAGTAGTCATTTATTTGTTTTTTTAAATATGACTCACTGAAGATTGGTTCGCCATGTAAAAACACCCAAATGATAGATATTCTCTTGCTAGATATCTCCATGTACCATTCCTATTAAAACTTCAATCATGCTGTAGAAAAACTTTAAATCATTCTGTTGCATGAATCTCTTGAATGAGTTACTGTGCTCTCTTGAAGGAGCTTTGCCAATTTTTTGACTATCAGAAAATGCTCAAAGGAATCACAGACTCTTGTCATAAATTTAGGCTGCATACATTAGTTTGTCAGCTGCGCAGAAACTCAGAGAGTCGGTTCATACAAGTTCTAGTTCTGATAGGCTCTCTGGAACAGTTCAATCTTTTGTAACCTTTAGATTTTTTTCCCCTTCCTCCTATATGTTGTTGATATCTTTTAAAATGCCTTCACAATCCAATTCTTTTTTTTTTTCTCCCTATTTGTCCATGCATATGTAATTGAACTAAGCTGAAATATTTTTATATGCTTCTAATATTGTGGTTGCCATGCTTGCTAGGTAACCGCTGTTGAACTTGAGAGCGTCCTAACGAAAGGCGCATACATGCTTCTTTATGCAAGGTGACAGATCTCACAAGCTCTGCTGGCGAGAAGATTTCATCTATAATCATTGTTTTTATGTCGATGGACTAAATTATTTTCTTGCAGATGCTCACCTAGGGCACCAAGATTGATAAGGAGCAAAATAGTTCATTCTGATGCAAAAGGTATAGGCAGTCTTTCAAGGATATCTGGGAAGAATACTATGTTTAATTCAAGATCCACATCCACACGATCGAATATATTTCAAGTGCATCCTGATTCAATTGGTTCGGATAATATTGCCAATGTTGAATCTTTCTATTTAAAGTTCCACCGCCTACAAAGGATTTTAGAAGAAGATTCATCAAGCGATAATCTCTCATTTAGCAGCAGCAACTCGGATGAAGGTTCTTGCAGTACGGATAGTACCCGGGATTCCACAAGTACCGATGACCTTTCAGATTTCATTTTTGGTGGTTGTAACAGCTCCTGGAGGAATATGCCGGATTCTTCTGACACTTCGTCATCTCCCTCTGCTTCCCCCATGCATTATTCGAAATGCCAAAATACCAGCAGACATCAGACTTACCATGAAGATGCAGCGATGGAGGATAGGGATCTTTGTGGTTTACAACCTTTTGAGAGTAGCAGGAAGTTGAATTTGGAAGGAGGGGTTGGTCCCTTTTGGCAGCCTGACACGGCTAAACATCGTCGGAACTTGTCGGGTGGTATTATTAGGGAAACTGTCTCGGGGAACGGACTTGCTAACCCTTTCAATAATGTAAAACCTGGGTTACCCTACAGAAGATCAACCAGTGAAAGAAGAGATTAAGCATATATTTATGATCAGGGATTAGGTTAGACGAGTAAATAAGAGTTTCAGGGGAGGGATTTTATGTAATACTACAAACACTGTTGGTATTGATTAAGATCACCCGCCCCACCATTTTGTCACACCCTCACTCCATATAATAAGTCCTCAAAATAGTGTAAATAGCACGGGGGATCTTAGGCCCAAGAAAAATCTTAATATAATTTACATTTACTTCAATCTGCCAGTTATTTTGGTCTTACTGTTCTTGTGTGTAGTGTAGCTGCGTACCAAACAAAGGGGTCGCCTTCAGATTTCGATCACATTCTTCTCTTCTAGAAGTCAACGGAGTTTTAAATGCATCTGTAAGATACTCCATTGACACGACACCGTTTGCTCGCATATCTTAAGCTAAATATTCACTTTATTGACCTAAGTTTTGAACCTATTGGTTATTTTCGGTGTTTTAAGTGTTTGTTTTTCTAGTTTAACAAGTTTCGGTATGCTAAGGAAGTTGACATTTATGCCCCCTCTTCTGCATGCAAGTATGGTGTGAAAATCTAAAGACACCTTCCAGTTACCAATTTGTAAGAATTTAGCCTGTTTATTAAATTAAGATGTTCTACTGACTTTGAACTGGATGAGTTCAAATTAGGCCCTGAAAATCTTGAGACAAAGTAATAATATATCTACTTCACCACCTCTAGTTAATGAGTAATTTGCTTTTTGCATAGTTTCCAATATCTTGAAATTGTTAATAGCTTCATAGGAGAATCTGCTTATTCTTGACACCAGCAAGACAGACGTATGGCCTTCTGCTAAGATTGAAAAGTTAACATGATTTGGACCATGTCAGTTGTTCTCCTCTGTTTAGGCTCCAGAACTGCATGCTGAAATTCATAAGCAAGGCTTAACTCAACAAGTTTTGGGGGCTGCACCTACATCTGGACCATCTATGTCATCAAGCACAAAGGTAACATTATTTCTTCATCTCATTTGGTGTACCTATGTTCGCTCCTCATTTTTGTTAGTGCTGAATTATCTTCTGCATTTACTTTGGCTATGTCAACTTTTATCATTGAATCGATGGAGATAAGCTGTTGGCTGAATGGGATTTTGTAGAAATTTGTGGAGGATGGGAACCTCTTGACTATAAGAAAATAGGGATGGGACTTGCATAAAAAGTTCATTCAGCCAAATAAACTTGTCTTGTTCGGAAAAAGTTCCATATAGTCGAAAGAAAAAGCCTAATTCAAGGGCTAACAAGCAAAAGAGGATATGAACTAGGCATCCAATTATTATACAGTAGTTTCTTTTTTTTGTTGCTGATGAGGTGTTCTAGGAAGGTCCTAATTATGAGAAAGCACCTTTAAGCCATCTATTCCTAAACTAATCTCTGCTCGAACCGGGTAGGTCCCTTACCGGAGGCAAAGCTCTAGTTCCAAGTTTTAAACGACTATATACATGAGGGCGGTTCGAATCCGCGATCTCACTTAAACTAAAAAAGCTTCTTATCAATTCACCAGCGCTCAGGGGTTATTTCACAGTAGTTTTAAGCTAAGCAGGCGTCCGACTACGACAGAGATCAACGTAGCCATCCATATCAGTTCAGTTTTCCTGCTACAGCTGTCCAAAGGGACGTTGGGGGGTCTTTGCATTAAGGGTTGCCAAAAAAAAAGAGACGTTGAAGGAGAGAGAGGCAACGGGTAGGAAGATAGAATATGACGTTTAAGTTCAGAAATGTTTAATTAAGAGAGAAAATGACTCTTATGCCGACAATCTTATTGCAAACTAGAGAAATCAAGTGGGCTGTGATATTAAAGATACAGTCAGATTGGACTTGCAGTTAACTTGAAACCCAAGTAAGAGCATCACGAGCCTTTCCTTTTCAAGCCTAATTGTCATGGTGCCCAATTTCTGAAAAAGAAAAAGGAGAGGCTGCTGATAAGCAAAAGTCCAAAAAAGCACTTGGTTTTGCTAAAGTTTGCCGACTTATATTTGGTCAGTCCCTGGACATCATACACCAACAAGACAAGTTGGCTAAACATTAATGTGTTGTACTGTAACTTCTATAAGTCAAAACGATGTAACAAAGATGAGACAAGACAACCAAGTCCAACGCCAATGCCCGAATAGGAAATAAGACAAAGACAAGTGAGTACGTGGAGGTGAGGGTGCTGGTGGAAGAGTCGTGGCTGTGGCGGTGACTGGTTCAACCACCGCATACCAAACTGAGAGGGCTAGTCCATTGTCCACATAATTGAAATTTTGTTTGATTTTGTAGAACAAACTTCTATGGATAAGGCCTAGTAGAGACCAGAGAGGGAACACGGAGAAGACAGAGACGATGATTTAATTGAATTGACTTTTGTTATTATAATTTATTGATTTGTCTGCGGTCTGCCCCTCCACTTGCGGGGTTATATATTATCTGGACGCTATCATGAATCCAAGGACCATCCCTGATTGAGGAGGTGTGGGTACTGGGTCGTTTCGTACTTTCTTTCTCAGGCCGTGTCTGCCTTTAATTTGCCCACTTGCATGCACGTTCATCCCCTTCCGTCAGTTATGTCATTTTCCCTCCCATCATCGCCAACTTTTATTTTGTTTTTATTGGTTTAATTTTGTTTTTCTTACACTTCCGCCATTTCTTTTTTTTTGTTTTATTTCGTTTAATCTTAAGAACATTCACTTTTAATTTAGAGTAAAATAATATCATCGTCATCGCGTCATCGTATCTTAAAATTTCGTAATAAAGTAAGATCTAGAATGTCTATTCACATGCAACCTTATCTTTATATAATAGAGAGACTATTTTCAATAGACATACATGCAGATGTGATAAGAATTATGGTACAAATTAAAAGAATAAATATGTAAAAAATGGCTGGATATATATATATATATATATATATATGATATGGTGACCATAATATACTATTACTTTACACCCCTGTAAAGACTGACTATTTTCGTTGTTAGTTGCGCTATAAGTCTTTACTAAGCGGCTATGAGAATACGAAAATCTTACAATTTTATACGTCCATCGCGAGAATCTTTCCCCCTACGCAAGAAATCAACGCAGGTGGAGAAAAATCCTGTAACTCTGCTCCAATTCTAGCTTCTATCTTAGACCAAGTCCAACATCTCAAATCCAGTGCCTCTAGAGGCAGTAACAAGAGAGAGTTCAAGGTCAGATATGCGACGCGGGTCTTTTCATGAGAAGTAAGATTTGAGACGCTTGTAATAGTATGCCTTGTAGATCTTTAATCTTGATGAGCAAGAAAATAGTAAAGAATTAAACACACAAGAAACATAAATGCAGGAAGAGGAGACTTCGGAGGCCATCGACGGCGTAGAGCTCCATAAAAATCTACGAGTCTAAGTTCGAGAGACGGGGCGGACCGGTAGAGAGGGAGGGGGTTAAAGGCATCGTCCGAGGGAGGCTTCGATTGAAACACCCTCTTATAAATGAAGTGTAATTGAAATAATATATTTAAGCTAATTAATAAAATATTTTCAATTTTAACCGTATTTTGAAGCTTTAGACGAGTGGCAAGTTTTTAATTATTGCTTAGTATTTGGCATAGCCGCAATCAATTGGTCCATGAGCGGAAGATTGAGTCTAGTGATGCTATGTACAGGTTCATACGATGCAAGTTGCAA
>JANZLD010430841.1:0-15423 GCA_026413575.1 Erythroxylum carthagenense
TTGTGCAAGCTGTTATTGTTCTTCTGTCTAAAACACACAAGAAACTTCATGCCCAATACTTGACGGAATCTTCTTTCTAATAGTCCCTAAACAGGACCACATTAGTTGAATCTCTTATCCAATCACAGTCCGATTTCATGATTATGTTCCTCCAGTACTTTAACAGACACTATATAGCACTTTCTTCTGTTGTTAGTATACAATATAATAGTTATCAAAGCTCATGAACGTTGATGTAAAAAAAGGAGCAGAAAAGACTTGATGCTCGTTGACGCAGTCTGCGTTGTTAACGCAGCGTCTGCGTTAACAACGCAGACGTCTGCGTTGTTAACGCAGACGTTCGTCTGCGTCGTTGTTAACGCAGACGTTCGTCTGCGTTGATAACGCAGACGTTCGTCTGCGTCAACAACGCAGAGACGTCTGCGTTGTTAACGCAGACGTTCGTCTGCGTCAACGACGCAGACAACGTCTGCATTGTTAACGACGCAGACATTCGTCTGCGTTAACAACGCAGAGAACGTCTGCGTTGTTAACGAAAATTTTAAGAAAAAAAAAAAGAAGATGAACCAACCTGAGCTTGAAGAGGAGAGGATACGTGAGGAGGAGGAGGAGCAAAAGCAGATTCGGCCAAAAACAGAAGAGAAGAGAAACAGAACAGACGCCCTTTCTTTACGGAAAACAAATGACGCAAATTTTAAAAGATAAAAACAGCTTCCCGAAAAAGCTAATTTAAGGGCTTCTTGGAAAAGCTTCAAATTCTGGCTTTTAAAAAAGCTGTATTTTAGCTTTTAAAAAAGCTGTTTCTATTCCAAAAGCACTTTTTATTTTTCCAGCCAAACAACCATTTTTTCCTTAAAATGGCTTCTGCGGTGTAAAAAAGTGCTTTTGGGACTTCCAAAAGCCGAACCAAACAGGCACTTAAACGTAAATTGACTTTCACTTGAACAATTTGAGCTTTTTTTTTGGAAAAATTAATGATGTATTACTATAAATGAAACTATTACAACATTTCCATGAGTTTAGAGAAAAAAATTAAGTACTTTATATTATAAAGGATCAAAAAGAGAATGCGAAAAAAAGATAAGATCAAATACATTAGAAAAATTAAAGTTGCCATTTGCTCTTCATGTCCATAGAAAGGTACCAATATGCATCTTTAGCAAAAATGCCTACTCGTATGAGGTTGATAATTCTATGGCTAGTTGATAATTCTCTTCCTTTGTGTCAGTGAATCTGCGACTATTTCATTCTTTCCAAATGCTACATATGGACAGAGAAGGCAACTGTGAAAAGAGAAGCATTTGGAGTTCTTTAATTTGCTAATGACCCAATGCAGTGAAAACTCCCAATCATATATGCATGCCATATTAAGTAGGTAAGACGTGCCTAATATGACTTTAAATGGTTTTAGAGTAACTATATTGGAAAAATAGATGGTCACGGTCCTTAGAAGCCATATTACAAAGAACACATAATTCATCAACCCTACCATGCCATTTATTCATAGTAGTCGATCTTGATAGCTAGTTTGGGATTGATGGTATTGTACTATAAAAGGGAGAACTATGGGACCACCATTAAGATATTAGAAAGGAGTCCATAACATGACTGATTAAAGAAAACACCATTCAAATTTAATTTCCAGGTGATGTTATCCTCCTTGGTTGTATTAGAAAGCTGTGGAAGGTGAGCCATAAGGGATAGAAAACCTCTAAAATTGGCCCTATTCATCATTTATAATCAAAGAAGCTTTTAGATTAATGGCATTACGATTCTTGGCCTCTGAAAGTCAGGAGAGTAAATAAGGGAACTAGTTTCCATCTAGTTATCAAACCACACCTAAGTTTTTTTTATTATATATATTTCCAATTATGTGTGTGATATAAGGATAAATGGTATCTTGTAGTTTCATCATCTATTTTAGCATTCAAGAGAAATCTTGAAAGTAGTCAACCTGCTAGAAATTAGAAAATGTTAAGTAGATATCATGTATCTATTTGGTCCATGAGGCATTACGATTGGTGTATAACCTTTATAACCATTTACACATTGAAACTTCCTGCATATTGGAGATTGGAATAATCTATAGACCACCATGTTTTTATGCATAGTAATTTCTTGTCTTTTCACTTGAACCTTTCGAGAATTTCCAACCTTTCCCATCCAAAGATAAGATTTCATTATTCGTTCCAACGCCTTAATAACTTTTCAAGGTAAAACAACATGAGCAACCTAGTGCATATATAGACTGTTAAGAACTAATATGATCAGTGTAAGTTGAGCTATATAAGAGAGGAAAAATTTTTGCCAAGTCATTACTCGAGACTTCATTTTTTCAATAGTCAGTAAGCAATCATTGAACTTCAGTTAGAGGCAATGATAGGTGATAGATATATACTATTAACTATGCAAATGTAATAGTATAGTCTTTGGATGTTTTTCATCGAACAATGATTTAATTGTATTCAATTGGAGATTTGCATAATATGACAATGTGTTAGTACATTTTGTATGTATCTAACTGGACCAAATTGAGAATGCTTGTTTTATACTGACTATTAAAACATATTCTTGAGGACATTAGAAATAAGATTTATGCTATAATCTTGATTTAGTTAATATGAGCAAATATACATTGTCTTGTGCTTTAATTCATTAAAAAGTGAGATTCAATTATCGAGACAATAATACTTGGTGAATTAGGCAAAGGCAATTTCTATTTGTGAAATATTAATTAATGTATAGAGAATGATGATGAACTTTAAGTAAGCGTATAAGGTTTCATTGAGTAAACCCTGTAGGTGGATTTTTAATCCAACATATGAAATAAGTTGAGCGACAATCTTAAAGATTAAAATTGTTATTTAAATAAATTGTTAGTAATTTATTTTATTTGACAAGCATCTGTAATCTTAACATGGGGAGCACAATTTATTATGTTGTGGAAAGCTAAAATTAATAAAGAGTTCAATCATAAATTTTTAGTTGAATAATGTATGAATAATTATAATAAGAATATACTAGTCCTGTATAGATTCTTAATATAATTTTAGTCTTCTTAATTTTTTCCTGCAGTCTCTGTCATGCTTTAATTGTTTGAACCATACGTGTGCTATTTGTAATTTAAACAAGCAACAGATTATTTTAATTAAAAATTTTAATTTATTAATATTTTAAATTAAATAGAAAAATCTGTTGATTTGAATTGCAAACCACATAATCTTATCTATAACTTCTTATGCGGAAAGAAGAGGTTTTTTGATATATATAAGCTTTTCTTCCTATCGAAGAGAGGTGATGATTATTAAAAAACAAAGAGAGAAAACAGAAACTTTCTAAATAACACGTGATCTATTCTTTCTGCCTACCCAAAAACATAGGCTACATAAACAATTAAAGTTACACGACAAAAGGCTGTAAGGATAAGAAGATTTGCATAAAGAAGTTTTTGTGGAAAGAAGATCAGTCAGTGATTATGTGCTTCAACATGTTTATCTTGTTTCGATTTTTATGAGTGGTTTGCTTGTATATATATTTTTGATCTTGGGTTGCTTCCACTGCGCATACTATTGTTTCCATCAATTGGTATAAGAGCCCTAGAAATATGTATATAGGTGGCATGTGTATTTTGTTTCCATGAATTGTGTTTCGGAAACGATTTGCCATGAAAACATATGTTTATATGTTTTGGAAACAATTTGCCTTAAAAAAAAATATGTTTATGTGTTTCAGAATTTTTTTTTTCGTTTTCATTACAAACGTTTTCGTTTTCCTTTAGATGAAAATTGTTTCATTTTTCTGTTTTGGAAAATGGAAAACGATTTGTCTATTGGAGAATGTAGAAACTTGTTTGGTTGCTTAACGTGAAACTTGAAATTCTTGTAAATCATTAGTAATAATAAGCAAAATGGCAAACATTTTGTGTATATGGAAAATGGAAAATGGAAAATGATATGTATGTGGAGAATGGAGAATATAGTGTTTTGCTGAACATGAAAAGTGAACATCATGTGCATCATTTTTCATAAAAAAAAACATTTTTGTTGGAAATTGTTATATGATTAGCGTTGTTTTCTATTCTCATACGAGAGTGAAAATGTTTTTTGGTAAATAATTTTTTTTATAGCAACTAGTTTTGTTTTCATTGTAAGGAAGACGATGACGTGGAAAGTTTTCTAGATGGTCCTTTAAGTTTTAAAAATTTTCAAACAAACCTGGGAAAAAATTTTCGAAATGGTCCTAAAAGTTTTTTTTGTTTATAAACAGATCATTTTTTTCTTTAAGGCCCTGTATGTTTCTAAGTTTTTCAAACAAGTCCGAAAAATTTTCATCTTAGCCTAGAAAGTTGTTGTTTTGTTGCAAAATGATCTAAAATATTTCTTATTTTTGAAAAATGACCTAGAAATATTTTTTAGTTTTGCAAATTAAATTCTTGTGAATTTTTGAGCCTTTATAAATTCTTCTAGAAATTTGTTGTTTATTAAATAATACAGTCAAATAGAATTTATTTTTTTTAAAATAAAAATATAGGTGTTTTCCATTACTTGCTCATTGTGACAACTTGCATATTCTTTCCCATCGATAGATGATATGTGTTTGCGTATCACTAGATCTAGTCTAGTTTTGTCTGTATTATTTTAACTCTCCATCTGAGCAATTTAATTAGGGGCATGAACTAGATGTAATGATTTTTCACTTATAATATTTTTATGGCATGTTTCTCCCATCGAGTAATATATGTCAGTTACTTTACTATTTATGCATGACATATGGTTAGTTTAATTCTTCCATCGAGATTGATGTTCATGAATGTCAGATATGCATAAGTGAATTTTAAGGTCATATTTGTTTTATTCAATTATGTGTTAAAATTCAGAAAATATTATTTTGATATTTTGCTTAATCTCAATTGAATATGACATCCTTCAATCCCTTAGCCAACATCTTAACCCAAAACAAGCTTGAGGGTCCTAACTATGTGGACTGGAAAAGGAATTTGTACATTTTGCTTACTGCTAAAGAGTACAAGTTTGTGCTCAATGAGGTGTGTCCTAAAAAACCAAGTAAGGGCCTCTGAAGAGGATAACAAGGCTTACCAGAAATGGGTTAAAGTTGATGAGATGACATGATGTTACATTGTGGAATCTATGTCAAATGATTTGCAACATCAGCATCAGAAGATGGACACAACTTATGACATCTTAGAGAATCTTAAGGAGATGTTTGGAGACCAGACTAGTGCAGCAATGGAAAATACACTTAGGGAGATTCTTACTTCTAAAATGGAGGAAGCAACTCCTGTTAGAGCTCATGTCTTGAAAATGATAAGTTTTCTGAATGACATGGAGGTTCTTGGTGCTGAGGTTGACAAGGCTACTCAAATTGAGATGGTCTTGAACACTCTACCAGCCAGTTTTTAGCAGTTTCCTTTGAATTATAACATGAATAAGATGAATTTTACTCTATCTAAGTTGCTGAATGAGTTGGTAACTGCTGAGACTATTATTAAGCAAAGAGCTACACCGGTTGCGCTTATTGTTGAGCAAGGTTCTTCATCTACCTAGAAAAAGGGTAAAAAGAAAAAGGCTTACAAGCTTAAGCCTAAAAAGAATGGTGTAGCTAATAATGCAAATGGTGTTATGAAAAAGCCCAAAGGCAAGTGTTTTCACTATAAGCAACGAGGTCATTGGAAGCAGCAAAGTCCAACCTGGATAGCCAAAAAAAGTAAGGTACATCTCTTTTTTATTTACTGGTTGTTGAAACTTGTTTAGCGGTATTGACTATACTCCAATGGTGTGTAGACTCAGGAGCCACTAATCATGCAATTCTTTGCAGAGGTTTCAGGTAACATGCCAGTTAAGTGAAGGAGAAGTGAGCATTTTCTGGGAGATGGCACCGAAGTTGCAGTTTTAGCTATAGGCAATGTTACTTTACATTTTAAGAATAATATAACATTTTTGTTAAGGGATGTTTTGTATATTCCTTAAATTAGAAGGAATTTAATTTCTGTTTCTAGTTTGAGTAAGAATGAAAATTCAATTTGTTTTAATGAATTTTATGATGATTATGTCATTATTACATTTAGAAAACAAATCATTTGTTCTAGCTCATTAATGGATGATCTATTTATTCTTAAAGATGCACCTGAACTGTAACTTAATTATGAAGTAAATAACTTTGACGTCGTTGTACCATTAAAAAGAAAACGTCATATTGAATTCAATCACACTTATCTTTGGCATTTAAGGCTTAGTCATATTAATTTAGATAGAATTTCTCGGTTGGTCAAAGTTGGACCTTTGAGTTCATTGAAAGTGAAGGCACTACCAACCTGTAAATCCTCTCTAGAAAGCAAAATGTCTAAGAGGCCTTTTCCCTTAAAAAGTAATAGGGCCAATGATGTTTTAGAACTTGTTCATTCTGATTTGTGTGGCCCAATGAGTTTCCAAGCTAGGGGTGGTTTTGAGTATTTTTGTAACTTTCACAGATGATTACTCAAGATATGGATATATTTACCTATTGCGCCATAAGTCTGAATGCTTTGAAAAATTCAAAGTATTTAAGGCATAAATGGAGAAGCGACATGGAAAATATATCAAGTTACTATGATTTGATCGTGGTGGCGAATACCTCTCTAAGGAATTCATTACTTATTTATCAGAATAAGGAATTACTTCACAATTGTCTGCACCCAGTATGCCACAATAGAATGGTGTAGCAGAAAGGAGAAATGAGACGCTTATGGAAATGCTTAGATCAATGATAAGTTATTCAAATTTGCCAATTTCTTTATGGGGATATGCAATTGAAACAACATCATACATTCTGAATTTAGTTCCTTCTAAGTCAGTACCTCTGACTCTTATAGAACTATGAACTTGGTGTAAGCCTAGTGTAAGACATGTTCGGATGTGGGGTTGCCCAACCCATGTGCTTAAAGGGAAAATAGATAAGTTGGATTCTAAATTAGAGTTATGTCTCTTTATTAGATATCCTAGAGGAACGAAAGGTGGTTTATTTTTATAGTCTTAATGATAAGAAGATCATTGTTAGCACTAATGCACGTTACCTTGAGGAGGACTATATTGTAAACCATATTCCTAAAAGTCAATTAGCCTTGCGTGAGATGAGAGGAGAAAACATACCAGCTAGAACATTTCCAATAGAATATGAACCTGTACCGTTCTTGGTCAGAGCTGACATTCCATTGCCTCGTCGTAGTAGGAGAAATGTTAGTGGACCAGAAGATCAACATCTGCCCCAACAGTCAGTTCCTAACATTTCACTACATCCCGAAAGTAGTGGGAGTTATGTTGGGATTGAAATAGTAGCTATTGTTCCAAATATCCAAGAACAAGAAGTAGGAGCCCCTGACATTTCATTGCCTGTGGGTAATGAAGGACATGTTGAGTTTCTAGACCATGACTAGGATGTGGTCCCACCAGTCATCGATTTGTCAACCTTACAGCTGCAACAAGATGAAGGTGTGGTTAGATAGCCTGTAGTACTTCATCATAGTGGGAGAATGAGATGACTATCAATTAGATATACACTTTTAGGAGAAGCATTTAACAGAATCCCTAAAGAAGTGAATACCGAACCAGTATGTTACGACGATGCACTACAAGATAAAGATGTTGATAAATGGCTTATAGCTATGAAATCTGAGATGGAGTCTATGTGCTTTAATCAAGTCTGGGAACTTGTAGAACCACTTAAAGGGGTTAAACCCATCAGATGTAAGTGGATCTATAAGAAAAAGAGGGGTGTAGAAGGTAAAGTACAAACTTATAAGGTGAGGCTTGTAGTGAAAGGGTATACTCAGAAAGAAGGGATCAATTATGAGGAAACTTTTTATTGGTAGCCATGCTTAAATCTATTAGAACTCTTATATCCATTGCAGCTCATTTGGATTACGAAATTTGGCAAATGGATGTCAAAGCGGCTTTCCTAAATGGAAGTCTGGATGAATGCATCTATATGAAGCAACCAGAGGGTTTCATTGCTAATGGCCAAGAATTTTTGCTATGCAAATTGAATAGGTCCATTTATGGACTTAAACAGGCATCAAGGGATTGGAATATTTGTTTTAACTGTCGATCAAAACTTTTAGTTTTGATCAGTGTCATGATGAGTCTTGTATGTATAAGAAGTGGAATGGTAAGAAGGAAGTCTTTCTAGTATTATATGTGGATGCTATTTTGCTTATAGGAAATTGTGCAGGTATGTTGACTTCTGTCAAGGAATGGCTATCTGACTGTTTTGATATAAAGGACTTGGGAGAAGCTGCTCATATTCTTGGGATCAAGCTTATACTAGATCACAAGAAAAGGATGATTGGCTTTTCACAGGCACTTTATATTGATACTATTCTTGCTCGTTTCAACATACAAAATTCCAAGAAGGGTTTTCTTCCTTACAGACATGGAATTATTCTATCTAAGGATTAATGTCCTAAGACATCTGAAGAGATAGAGAGGATGAAGGCAGTTCCTTGTGCTTCTGCAGTAGGAAGTCTCACGTATGCAATGTTGTGTACTAGGCTTGATATCTGTTTTGCTATTGGCATGGTTAGCAGATTTCAGTCTAACCTTGGGTGAGAACATTGGACTGCAGTCAAACATATAATCAAGTACTTAAAAAGAACCAGAGATTATTTGTTGGTTTACCAATAAGAAGAACTTATACCCATAGGTTATACAGATTCAGACTTTTAGTCTGATAAGGACTCTCGGTAATCTACCTCAGGAAATGTTTTTGGCCTAGGAGGTGGAGCCATAAGTTGGAGGAGTATTAAGCAAACTTATGTTGCAGACTCCACCATGGAAGATGAATATGTTGTGGCCTCTGAGGCAGCCAAGGAAGCAGTACGGCTTAGGAACTTCCTAATGGATCTGGGTGTGGTTCCAGCAGGTCAATCGCCTATTGCACTTTATTGTGACAATAGTGGGGTGATTGCAAACTCAAAGGAGCTACGGAGCCATAAAAGGGAAAAATACATTGAGTGGAAGTATCACCTGATACGAGATATAGTTAAAAGAGGTGTGATGGTGATGAAAATTGCATCAGAAAACAACCTAGCTGATCTTTTTACAAAAATCTTACCAACACAGACTTTTGATAGTCACGTGGAAGGAATGGGAGTTAAAATAATAGATGCATGGTTATTAGTCTAAGTGGGAGATTGATAGATATATATTATTAACCATGCAAATGTAATAGTATAGTCTTTGGATGTTTTTCATTGAACAATTATTTAATTGTATTAAATTGGAGATTTGCATAATATGAATATGTGTTAGTACATTTTGGTATGTATCTAATTGGACCAAGTTGAGAATGGTTGTTTTATACTGACTATTAAAACATATTCTTGAGGACATTAGAAATAAGATTTATGTTCTTAATCTTGATTTAGTTAATATGAGCAAATATACATTGTCTTGTGCTTTAATTCATTAAAGAAGGAGTTTCAATTATCGGGACAATAATACTCGATGAATTGGGCAAAGGAAATTTGTATTTGTGAAATATTAATTAATGATGGAATCCATGTCTCGGTATAGAGAATGATGATGCACTTTAAGTAAGTTTATAAGGTTTCATTGTGTAAACCCTGCAGGTGGATTTTTAATCCGACAAATGAAATAAGTTGAGCAACAATCTTAAAGAATAAAATTTTTATTTAAATAAATTGTCAGTAATTTATTTTATTTGACAAGCATCTATAATCTTAATATGGGGAACATAATTTATTATGTTGTGGAAAGTTAAAATTAATAAGGAGTTCGATCATAAATTTTTAGTGGAATAATTTATGATTAATTATAATAAGAATATACTGGTCCTGTATAGATTTTTATTATAATTTTAGTCTTATTAATTTTTCCCTGCAGTCCCTATCGTGCCATAATTGTTTGGACCATACATGTGTTATTTGTAATTTAAATAAGCAATAGATTATTTTAATTAAAAATTTTAATTTATTAATATTTTAAATTAAATAAAAAAATCTGTTGATTTAAATTACAAACTGCATATAAAGGAAAAAAAACCCATATAATCTTATCGATAACTTTTTATATGGAAAGGAGAGGTTTTTCGATATATATAAGCTTTTCTTCCTATCGAAGAGAGGTGATGATTATTGGAAAACATAGAGAGAAGACAGAAACTCTCTAGAAAACACATGATCTATTCTTTCTACCCACCCAAAAACAAGAGTTACAGAAACAATTAAGGTTACACGACAGAAGGCTGTAAGGATAAGAAAATTTGCGGAAAGAAGTTTTTGTGGAAAAAGATCAGTTAGCAATTCTGTGCTTCAACAAGTTTGTTTTATTTTGATTCTTGTGATTGGTTTGCCTGTAAATATATTTATGATCCTGGGTTGCTTCCGTTGCGAATACTATTGTTTCCATCAATAATAGCATTAAAAAATCGGAAGGGAGTTCCCAATTGTTGACAATCTATCAGCCTCTATATGAGCATAAAAGAATGGTTAGACGTCAAGGTTTCTCTAAAGTGGACTAAAGATTTTGGAAATTTCTATAACCATATAGATTTCACAAGAGTTTTGTCAACCCTTTTGGAATTAACATGCTTCCCTGTTGATTGTTAGACCATGTCAAACATCTACCAGTGAAGCTAAGATCAACCAGATCCGTATTCTTAATTTGACATTGTAGATATAACAAATGATTAGTTTCATCTAGCACATCAACTTCTAGCAGATCATTATTATAGAAGCAGAGAACCCAATATGCACCCAAAAAATGTGATCCAAAAACCAGGCGAGGATAGTTTCCAAGAGACCGAAAAGAGAAGGTCTCTTATCCTTCATAAGCTCCTTCACAACATTCCTTTTTTAGGCTTATTCAGTTCTTTCTTTTAAGGCTCATTCATATTTAGTTCTTTCTTTTAAGGCTTATTCAACCCTCTAGTATTCCGTACTAGTATCGACATAAGAGGGGGGGACTGTTTTAGAGTTAAAGATGAAATAGTTGTATTAGTGGCTAAGAGTTCATCTTGCCATTTAGTATTGAACCGCTTGCCAGTAGGGACTGTTTTTTTTTAATTGAATTGCTCATTTTTCGTGGATATTTCATTTGTATTTCAACTTGTTCTATCTCTCTAAATTCTCCAAATCTCATAATTAAGAGACTATTAGGAAGATAAGAATTTTTCTTTATTTCAATAACATTTTCCCTAGTATTGCGTAATAACACTTAGCAATTGTTTTTCATAACATCATTGTTTAATCAAATATCAACCGTACAAACTCCATTCAAGAATTTGATTGACTTATCAAATGATAGACTAGTCAATCATTGCTCACTAGGTGAAAATTAAATTTAATTCGTAAGTTATTGATGATATTTGCAAAGTAATTAACAAGAGCTAATTATTTATATTTTTAATATTATTTTGAGAGCAATTAGATTATACTTTGATGATTTTTATAGGACTTGTTAATTAACTTAGTTTATATTTTTTTTGATAGATCTTATTTTAACTCCTCGATAAAGGAGTGAATTTAGACAAGTTAGTGCCCAGTTGGAAAAGTTTTAGATTGATTTTAGAGAAATATAGGTTGAACATAGTCCCATGTTCACAAATAAAATAACAACATGGTACCATGTTCAACTGCGAGTAGGTTACTATAGCATTAGGCTTCTTTAAAAATTGGCATATAAAGGAACATGATCCTATGTTTCTTCTATGTTCTCCCTTAGTGTATTCTCCTTCTTGGGACAATTTGTTATATGAAGACCACAATTCAAAAAAGGACTTATATTCTATAGCATGGCCTAAATATAAACTTGTGTTTATTTACTTTAAAATTTAAACTCGTGTTCACTAGGTAAACTCCTAGACACGTGATAAAGGAGTTATTAAGTCAATAGAGGGATAATATAGTATAATTTTCTTAACTTTTGTTAGTAATAATATTTATATAAATAAGAGCACATGGAATCCTAAAGATAAGACTATATAAATCTCCTGGGTTAGAGTCAAATATTTTATGAGAATTTATGGAAAGAATTAATGCATTCTTAGAGGGGTTTTGATTGGAGAAATCTTTTAATCAATCAACTTAAAGATATGGACTATATATTTTAAGAAATAATATAGTTATAACTTCAAGATTCATATCGATCCATAAAACTATAATTAAACATTAAATCAAAGTAAATTTAAGCATATGAAAGGTTTAAGAGTATTCTTCATCTAGGTCTTATATTTCTACTAATTGTTTATTCTTATCTATTGTTTTGATTCGATGATTCTTATTTTTATTTTAGTTTATTTAATGATATCTTTAAATATATCATTCGTTTTATTATATTAGATAATATAAAAATGATTACTAATAGTAGTTGCAGTCCTTCTAAGATTGACACTCAATGTAACATCGGGCTCTCTAAGCCTTTTGTATTGTGCTATACTTGGAGATACTACCATATATTGATATATACAGGGTTGCATATGAGTTCAAATATGTGTTTTAATCCTTTTGGTACGTATGCCAGTGATATAAAATGTTATTTGCCCTTACATGAATTTAGAGTTCATCGGTATGCGAAATCTTGGAAATTTTTGACATGTAAGCTGCTAAGTGTGTAAAACTGAGTCCATTGGATGGATATGACTATGGTAGTTGAATTAAATGTGTTATAATGCCTTAGAGGTGATTACACATGATTTATAGACTTATGGGACATTTAGAAAGCTTAATTGGAAAAGTTGATGTATATAAGGGCTTGTTTGCAAATTGTTAAAAGTTAAAGGACTTAATTGTAATTTTTCAATTCTTGGAGGATCAATTTGTAATTTTATAAATTCAAGGGGCTTAATTATAATTTTCAAAAGTCCGAGGACCAAAATATAAATAAAAGTTTTGGTGATTCCTAAATTTTGGGCTTAATTGCAAATTTAGGAAAAGTTTAGAGGGTGTAACAGTGATTTCACATAAATTAAGGGCAAAAAGGTATATTCACCATGTTTGGTCAAAGAATAGTCAAATTCTAGACCCTTCTTCTTGTGTGTGGCTGTGCAACCCATTATTTGGATTAAAACACTTTGTTTTAATTAAAAGAAAGGAGAAGAAAGAAAGAGAAGAGAAACTTTCGGCCATCACTTAATCTTCACCAAGTTTTTGTTTCTTCAACCTAAATCAAGGCATTCTAAGATAATTTGGAGTCAAGGAACTCAAATCTATCATTATATTTGAGAAATTCTCAAAGGAATTGAAGATATCACCAAATGAAGGTTTAGGTAAATTTTTTCTCGTCTCTCTCTACATTAGGATTTTGAGTTTGGTGTTAAGATATGTTGTTCTCCATGCTTGAATATGCATGAAACATGGTTTAGATGAATGAAATATGACATGGAGATGGTTCTTTAAACCAAAACTGAAATGCCCCCTCTTTGGTGAAAGTTGTGAATATTTGGATATCTTTTGAAATTGATTATTTAAATGAATTCTATGGTGTTAATTGTGCATGTATAATGTGAATTGATGATGAAGAATGAAGAAGATGCATGTTAGATAAGGTTGGGTCGAAATGATGGGAGAAGAAGTGGATTAAAGTAATGAGTTGTGTAATTGATAAATGTAGCTTAAATGAAGGGAATTGGCTTGAATGGAGTAGTGGAATGTGTCATTGATTGGAAGTGTTTAATAGATAACAAGATAGGAGCATGAATTATTATAGTAAAGACTTGAAAATGTGACTTGAAAGTCATGCACATTAGGTGTTTGATAAAATGCCTAAGTGAACTTGGCTTAGGATTTAGGGCTTTGTAATGATATGCATTAAAATGCCTAAGTAAACTTGGCTTAGGATTTAGGGCTTTGTAATGATATGCATTAGAAAACACGTTCATGTTTACCTATCCTGAACTTGAATTGTTGCTTAGATTGATGAATAATGACCTAATATGCTTGGATAAAGATATGCTTAATTATGTTTCGAAATGAGTAAGAATTGGATTAAAGGCATTAAATGGCTTAGAAAACGCAAAAGAAAAGCTAATGTGAATAGTAAGGAAGTAACCATGTGAGAAGTTTAATGGTTGAATCCTATAACTTAAAGAGAGTGTTATTGTGTTTTATACACTTATGTGATGATGTATAAATATGACATATATGTTTGAGGAGTAAATACATTGTATTTTTTATCTATAAAGGCTCGGGAGCTGTGAATCAAGGAGTTCGTACCAAGGATTGTTGAAGTTAAGGGAGTGTACACCTTCTTTTAAGGTGAGTTGGGAAAACCATATTTCTCATATAGGATTAGATCACCCTAAGACATGTATGATGACTTGTATGTGAATTTTGAACCTAGGTAATGCATCGTAGAATTGAACCTTACATGGATGCTAATATGCTTATGTATTTATGAAACGACATTGTTTTGAACAATTATGCATTTGGTGCACAAAAATTGGCTTTTATTTCATGAGATAATGTTTTAGGAATTTTCATATGCATAATTGAGTCATATATGCTTCATGTTTATTTTTTTTTTTGGCTTAGAGCTGTGACAAGGTCTCATTTTATCGGTTGGACCTATAAATAAAAGCATAGTGCCGTATTTTATTCTTGTACTTAATATTTCTATATGATTTTTGTGATTGGTGAGGAAACGATTAACCAATCGTGTGCTAGGAACAACTGATTAAGCGACCTCCATACCCTTGATGCTGGTACATAAAAGTCGAGCCCTTGTATCGATACCTTCTACGGGAATTGCAAGTGATTCCATACCTAGGGTCTAAACACCGACGAGGTCATCACCTAGGGTCATGATGCTCTTGTCGACTATAGTCTGGACTCACCACAAATGAAAGTCGAGCCAACACCGAGGATCGGTGGATGTGCACACTAGTTTGGCCGACTAGTGGTGTCACACATGATTGTTTTGGCTTACTCTGAGAATTGTTTGCTGACAAGATTTGATTTATACATGTGATATTTTTCTGCTTTTGTGCAATAGAAATTCTACCTATATTCACCCGATAAGTGATTAATAGGCTAGGCCTATATGGTTCCTAACTAGTATATGTTGAGTCATAGGCTAGGCCTATGTCTTTCTATGAGATGTTTGTTCTCCTCATAGGTTATCTACACCGTGTTGGTGTGTATCGAGTTCTATTTGTGATATATATTTTCTTACTCACTGAGTACATAGTATACTCACCACCCTCCTCTTTCCAACCATGTAGGTTAATTTAGTAACTTGAAGCGCTGAGTGGATCGTGTGATCTTTTGACATTTTAGGGTATTACTGCACGTGGGTAGTCTCTATTTTATATTTTTGTTGCATAGTGGCTCATGAATTGTAACATCCCGTTACCGGCGTGACGGGTATGTTGGTAATTTGGGATTGGATTTGGATAGAGTACAGGCAAAAGTGG
>JANZLD010430944.1:0-15423 GCA_026413575.1 Erythroxylum carthagenense
TGTACCTGAATGAAGTATATGAGTTCTGGAAGAATGCGAAAGTAGTAGACGACACCTTAGTTTCAATGGTGGATAGACTGTCAGTTATTGTGACACTGGAATTAATCGAGAAGTTTAGTGAATGTCCATGTGTTAGAGCAGAGGTGGCTCATACCACAAGATGGATGACTAAGAGTAGTGTAGAGAAAGTACAAATCAATCGACAACTCTATGGGAGCAGTGAACCAAAGGTCAAGAAGGCATCAACTCTTGTTCCTAAAGTTAAGGTTCTACATGCACTACTCTTTCATTGTGTTCTACCAAGAACAGGTTCAAAGAACGTGGTGATGACTATAGATGAACAATGCTTTTTTCATCTACTCAACCATTAGCCTGTAAATCTTCCACACTTGATTTTAAAGTATATGATGAAGATGAAGAAAGACTCAAATGCCTTACCCTATGGCATGTTGTTGATAAGAATCTTCAGAGATCCTGGAATCCTTTTTGACAGAGGAAATAGAATGAAGATGAATATAAAAAGCATCATAAATACTTCAACTGTCAAAAGAATGGGTTTAAAATCTCAAGAAAAGGAGGATATAGATTCCATAGTGAAAGAAAGGACTAATGAGGAGCGTATTGTAAGACGCGGTTTGTCTGAAAAGGTTACTCCTGTAAGAAAAATGAAGCCTCGATCCTTAGAAAGAGTACCTATAGAAGAAAAGATAAGTAAATCATCTGAGGTATCAGTGAAAGTTAAGATGGTTTCTCACAAAGAAGAAAGCCAAGTGAAGTAATATGCCAAACAAGTGTCTATGAAAAGAAAGGGGGAGACATTTTATCCTGAAAATTTCAAAAAATTGAAAAGGTCACCCAAACTATTAACCTTGTGTCAAAAAGTGCAGAAGAGTGGAAAAGGTTTAACTCCTACTGAAGACTCTGAAAGGTCTAGGAAAGTACCACAGGCAACCAGATCTTTAGTTTCAATTTTACAAGAACAACCAGTAGAATTGGCTCAAGAAACTGAAATTAAGAGGAAGTTGGCATTTGAAAAGACGAACCCCCAACAACAACCCTCTTCTAGACTAGTAGAAGAAAGTAAATAGCTAAAGACTAGTCACAAAAAGACTTCTTCACCTGATGTTCAACAGAAGAAAATGTCAATTGAACACAGAACAGCACAGCATAATCCTTCTGAACCTATTCGAAAAGAGGATTTGAAAATGAAGGTGATTGAATAAGTGATGCCTGTGAGAAGTAGAAACTCGATTATTATAAGAGAACCTGTGAGAAGGTTGGTCAAGGTACAAATTGAACCAATTATGATCAATAATTGTTCACTACATCCTTTAAATCATGGAGAAAGGAGACTATATGGTATTATGAAAGATGAAAAGCTAGTGCCATATACTATGAAGATGTCTAAGGAGCGATATACTATGTATCTAATGACAAATAGAAGATTGATCAAGATTGTCTAAGAGCTGCACACATTGTACGTAATGTAGATAAAGGGAAACAAAAGATGTACCCTGAAGCCAGTACAGGTGATCTCACAGAGGAGAAAATACAAACAGCTGTAAGAAACATAGATGAGGCATATAATGGAGATCAATCAAGAGGAATCTATACTTCTCATCATATTTCAAAAGCATCAGGAAGTCATTGTGGACATTTTTCCACAAAAGATTCCTTTCATGTAGTTGGAAGAGTGAAAAAAGGACAGTTCAGAACGATCATGGTTGAAGGTATCAGTCTCAACTTAGAAACCTTTATGCATCTCATCATGCACTTTAGACCTTTGGGTTTCACATCTTCAATTAAAGATGTCCTACACTTTCTTGGAAAACCAATCCTAAAACTACCTAGACCTGATGACCTAGATCTCCCTAAAGGAAAATTATCTTTCAAATCTCCTGTTATTACAATCATTGAGTTAGATGTTTTACCATCAAAAACACTAGTTGGTACAACCTTCTCTCCAACAAGAACATCACAACAAGTTTCTACTCTTGTTTTGGAAGAAGTTAGTCACACACAGCAGTGGAGTCAGGAAGCCTTAGTTAAGGAGATTGAAGAACTTCATACAAAGGTGGATGATTTGAGTGACTCAGTTGGTGATCTACATGAGGATATGGCATATCTAAGAGTTTCTATTGAAGAAGACCTCAAGTTGATCAGAACTGACATGCAACAAATGTTCTCTAAAATTATGAAGCATTTACGTTAAAGCTTTTTGATTAATAACAAATAGGGGGAGAAAAGAAAAAAATAGGAGAAGAATAGAAGCAGATGAAAGATAGCAAATGGGGGAGACCAGTAAGATAAAAAGAAGATAGCATTATAAGTTTGTTTTTGTTTTCGTATGTGTATTTTGTATATGCATGTGTATATCCTGCGTTGTCTTTGGCAAATGGGGGAGACTAGTAAGATAAAAAGAAGATAGCATTATAAGTTTGTTTTTGTTTTCATATGTGTATTTTGTATATGCATGTATATATCCTTTATTGTCTTCTTATTCCTTATATGAATAATACTCGTTTATTCATTCTATCTTTCAAAATTATGATTATTTGTTATCATCAGAAAGGGGGAGATTGTTAACTCAAAATGACTTTAAGTTTAATAAATTTGTTAATAATCAAATAATAATAGTATTTGAAATAAATGAACTATTTTTATAAGTGTGTTAAGCGTGCAGTGAGAAAACACATAAGAAGTTGCGAAATACAGGAGTTTCAAAACACAAAAGAAGTTGCGAAACACAAAAGGAGTTTCAAAACATAGAAGAGGTTGCAAAACATAGAAGGAGTTGCGACACACAGAAGAAGTTTCAAAACACAGAAGAAGTTGCAAAACACAGAAGGAGTTTCAAAACACAGAAGAAGTTGCGAAACACAGAAGGAGTTTCAAAACACAGAAGAAGTTGTGAAACACAGAAGGAGTTTCAAAACACAGAAGAAGTTGCGAAATATAGAAGGGTTTTCAAAAAATAAAAGAAGTTCAAAAACTCAAAAGAAGTTTGAAAACTTAGAAAAAGTTTTCAAAACTCGAAAGAAGTTCTTAAACTAAGAAGAAGCAAGTTGAGTTAGTTACAGAACTCAACAAAATAATGTTTCTACAAGAAGCAAAAAGAAATTATCAAGATTCAATAAGTAATTAGAGACTTAGGCTATAAATACTAGTCGTAGTCAAAGATTGAATAAATTTTTTTTACAAGCATTTATGTACAAAAAACTTTGTCCGATATCTGAGAGCTAACATTACTGTAACAAAAGCTCACAGTATCTTTCTAGTGAGAGAAAGAAAAGGCCAAGAGCCTGGAGAGGCTAAGATAGCTGAAAAAAATACTCAATGTAAGAAACCTAAAGAGGCTCTGGAAGGGAGGAATGAATACTTGTAATTTTGTCAAAGTATAGTGAAAACTTAGAAAAATTCTAAGGACTAGACGTAGCACAAGTTTTGGGGTGAATCAGTATAAAAATCACATCGTCTATCTTCTAATTCTTTACTCTTAAATATTCTTGTTCATTTACAAGTTCATACGAGATATTTGCGATTTAACTAAGCACCTGTTTGATATTCACTTAATACTTGAAAAAGTTTCTTTTTCAAGAGATTATCAAAGGTTTTGTGTATTCACGAAAAGATTACACAATTCAACCCCCTTCTTGTGTTCTTCGTGAGTTCAACATTAATGTGTGATTTACTTCAACCATAACCTAAAAAATCCTTCATCTTTTCCCCAAATCGTGGTATTTTCTCCACTTTCTTTAATCATTATTCACTTCTTTAACACTTATTTCACATGACCTATTCAAGGATACAAGGATTTGGTGAGTTTTTATTTCTTTCTCTCTATAAAATGTGCTAACCTCTCTTTTGCCTTTTTGGTAGATTTTTATTCTTCATGGCTCTAAGAAGCTTGTCGCTAGAAAACCAATTGAGCAATTGTGCCTTCAAGTCTCTGAAGAAGGTAAAACTGATATGGTGGTTAATTTTTGTTCCCTGTTCCTAATTTTTTGGGAAGAAGAAGGTATGAGATTCCAAAACTTTAAAGATAGAGAATTATTGCCTCTTAGATACTTTGATTTTGAATTGTTAGAAACTCTAGGTTTAAGGTGTAACATTGAACGATTAGTTGTAAATATTGGTTGTGGTCGTCTAATTGGTTATGATGTACCAATATACCCAATGATGACAGTAGAAATTTTCACCACTGTGTGCTATAATCCAAAAATGGACACATTCTAGCTTAGAATAGGTGGTCATACATTTAAGCTTGATTATATTGTCATTCGTGCATTTTTTTTAACATGTCCAACATAAAAGTTTTAGATGACCATGATGAATATTTTTGTGGATGATTATTGGAAAAACCTTACTGGTGAAAACTCTTTTGATTTTAAGATCTTTTGATTTTAGGAATGCACCTAAGATTTTAATCCGTAGCATTGAGCACTTACTACTTTGCAAATTTATGCGCTTAATTGCTTTTAATAAAACTAAAAGTAATAAGTGTTCAACTAAAGAACATTTCTTTCTTTGGTGCATGGATCGCAAAGTTAAAGTAAATACTCGGTACCATATTATTAGGTCTATTGTGAGTTACATTAATAAGAAAAGCCCATATTTTGATATGGCATACATTGTTACTACTTTGGCTTCATTTTATAATCTTGATATAGATAGTGTGCCCACTACTAACCCTGATGCGTTTGATGTATCATATTTAAGATGTTCTAAAATTTTGAGTGGAGCTCCGAAATCCTCAGACGTGTACTATTGTTAGTTGTTTTACTTGCTTGTTTATTTGATGTTGTGCTTTATGTTTTGGTTTCCTTTTGTAGTTACATTGTCATATTGAGGACAATGTGATGTCCAAGTCTAGGGAGGTGATGTTTTCCTTATCAATTGTATTATTTTAGTTTTTTTATTTATTGTTTGCATTTTGTTATCTAAGATGTATGTTTTAGGCATATTAGGTTGTTCTGATGTTATTTTGCGTTAAGCAATGGAACCACACTTAAATCATTGTAATTTGTTTTGCCATAAGATTCTATCATGCTAGTTGGCATGAGATTAAATGCATGCTTGAACTCGGATTAGGCTATTTAAGTAGAGAGTGAACCATGTTGAGTGACGAAAAGTAGTTGATTGCATAAGCTTAATCAAAATTTGAAACTTAAGCAATGAGGTAGGGAAGAGATGCATAATCAATTTTCATTTAATCCAATGTAAGGATTGAGCTTATATAACTCCATCTATAGTCATTTTATTTCTTTGATTGTGTGATGCTTCTTCAGGTTACTGCCTTAAGAACTTGCTCTGAATCGGTTTAAGTCTACTGGATGCATGCTTAATAGAGATGATTAAGGCCTTCTTTTATGTTAACCTTTGGCTTAAATGACATACCTTTTATTATCCCTTGCTAACCCTATTGAGCCTTAACCTTTTTGTTTCTTGAAAACACCCAATATCTTAAAACTCGAAACCCTATTAGCTTACCCATTCACACGCTTAGTAGAGTATTAAGTGGTGCATAACTTAGAATTTTTGCTACAATTTTTTGTTTTCGAGATGGCTTAAGTGCAATTCTACTCTTAGATCACATTGGAGTTGCTATTTTGTTTATTATTTCTTCAAATAAAAAAATAAAAAGAAAAAGGAAGAACGTTTTGGTAGCATTAATAAGTACGAAGTAGTAGTATATCTACATTTTTGTATATCAAAAATATGTTTCGTTATCACTTTGTTCACCTATTACTTTATGAATGCTTATGTTAAAAACCCTTTATCCTTTCTGATCTACCTTAACCCTTACCACATTACAACTTAAAACAAGTCATTTTGATTTATTTATGCATGTAATTATTGTAGAGGAGAATTGGTACATTAGCAAGCCTATACTAGTGTAGTTTCCTATAGGGAGCTTGAGTGAAACACTAACCATCAAATGTTTGAGAGAAATCAGTGAAACTATGAGGAAGATTCATTTTGTGTTTATACTTATATTTAAGTGATGGTGCCATAAATTGAGTTTGCTTACGTACACTAATGAAAAGCAGTTATGATATAGATAATAGCTTGATATTTGGGTTGACCAAACTTTAAGGGATTGCATTCTTTGATCATTATGAAAATGAAGTGATGGAATTGACTAGTTTTGCTTGATTTTGCTTAAGGACAAGCAAAGATTTAAGTGTGGGGAAGTTGATAGTTGTGTATTAGTGAGTGTTTTTCTAAGTATTTGGCAAGTGTTTCTTGCATAATAGGTACTATTGTATTTTAGGACTTGTTTTGTGTACTTTTGTTTAGTTTGATCCTTATGGTTGTTCTTCTTTGTTTGATGTTAGTTTAGGGTAAGAATTGATCATTTTGGTGTAGGAATGGAGGGTGGACATCTCGTGATTAAGCTAGGTACTAAGAGAAAAGAAGAGATGTGGAGCTACAGAAGAATAAAAACCCACAACCATGGGAAATCTATGGAGAAAGTTTCTGTCAAATTAACCCATGATCGTGGGAAGCACAAAGATAATTCCCACAATCATGGGATGCTTAGCATGAAGAGGCACGCAGGTTTCACATATTTTTTAGGGTTTTATGACTTGTCTTGATATTTATATTGTAAAAAATCCCTAAGGAGAGAGAGTATTATGGAACTTGCCTTTTAGAGCTGAAAGACAGATTGAGAACTTCAAGATAGGTGGAGAATCAAGTTTTTTATTTCGAATTGGATAAAAAGCACCCCGTCATCTGGATCTTCCAGATTTGGGCAAAAAAGAAGAGGACCTACTCTATCTAGTTCTTATTTCAATTTCTTTCTCTTCTAGCTGTTTAACATGGATTGTTTTGTTTTTAAGGATGTTAATGATATTATGAGTGGTTAAAATATTTTTTAACGTTTGTTGTTTGAACTATTTGTGAACTTTCATTTGTTGATTCAATAATATAAATGTTTATGTCATTTATTGAACTTCCCTGCAACAAATTGAAAGAGTGAGCTTGATAATTTGTGTTAAATATACAACAAGAGTTGTCATTTAATAGACTTATAAATAATAAGTTATTGATTTATTAGGAAGAGATTTCAATAGATTAATATACTGCCTATAGGATAGCTTCATATCTAGTTGAATGTTTAGGAAAGGCTTTGCATATCGAGGGATACCAAAGTTAATCCTAATTTATTTAACTGGTGACATTTAGTTGCACCTTGAGAGAGGGTAGCTAAAATTTTAGAGAATCTTGGGCCAAATATAAGTTGAATCAATTAACCAAAGGGGAGTAAAAAGGGATAATAACAAGTCCTAATTCTTAATCTTGATTTTCTCCAAGTTTTAGTTTACGATTTTGGTTTTAGTTACTTTGTTTCGTTTTACCTTTAGTTTGTCTTTACTTTACTTATCTATTTAAATTTGATTGATTTGGTTTCTTAAACAAAGAACAATCTGAATCAAATGGTACCTAAGCATAATCCTTGTGGGATCAATATCCACTTTTTACTACAAGTTACGACTCGTATACTTGTTTTGAGCATAAAATGAGTCGTTTGTTTTGTATTTAATAATTGGTTACATGAATATTATAATCTATCTGATCTATAGGCATTTTTTGTCAGGAATTTCTCTAACATAAATATAAGAATACGTAGATCCAGGATCAACAAAACATGCATTTTAGAGTCAACGAGAGAAATGGTACCGGAATAACCTTAGATGCATCTTGGTCCTAGCGAGCTTTCAAAGCATAGGCCTGAGCTATAATAGAAGGTAAAGTAGGTTGATCAACAATTTCTAAAAGAATACTTATATTAAGTCTAAACTGGCTAGATCCTCTACATCCCTACTGCAGCCTCTATTCCCTGTAGGTGCATGAGAAACCTCTCTACTCGCTTGTGATGCTTGAGACTATTTCATAGGACAATTTGCTACCAAATGATCAGTGCTGCCACATCGAAAACATGCACCCATAATCCTCCTACAAAAACCCCCAATGGTATTTGGAGCAATGAGGACACTCCGGTGCACCAAAATCTCGACCCATAAAAGAAACCCTACTAGAATTAGTCGATAAGGGAAACTCTTATTGCCTTCCTCTAACTACAAATCTTTGAGTGAATTCTTGTGCAGCAGAAGCAGCTTTACAACTTCTTTTACTTGAGGATTGACCTCCTTTAACAAAATCTCTTCACTAAGCTTCTTCTCTCTTAACAGTCTCTTGCTTCTCTATTTTAATGGCAACTTGCACTAGTTGATGATAACTCACTTGTTGCAAGAGAGTGAATGCTGCAAGATGCTCTTTAATTGATTTGTTCAAACCTTCCTCAAATTAATGACAACAAAATTCCTCAACAAGTAGAAGTTCAGGTGTATATTTGCTAAGTCGATTGAATTCTCTATCGTACTCAACAACATACAGATTTCTTTGCTTCAGATTGAAGAACTGCTTCCACCTATCTTTTTTTATAGGCTATCATAAAATATTTTGCTTTAAACTCTTGGGAAAAGAAATCCTAAATTAGAGTCCCAAGCAGATGAGGATATATCAGAAAAAATTTCTACCATTCATAGATCGCTCCTTGAAGAAGGGAGACAAAACAATGTACCATCTATTCAAGTGGGCAACTAAATCCATCCACCACCCTTTTCACCTTCTTCTAACCAAAATTCATCCTTTTCAGATTCATCTAACGATGTTCTAGTGAATTCTTCCACTCCATACTTTTGCAACTGATTAATCGGAGCCTTGCAGTTATTACAATAACTTAAATAAAGCTTCCCTTTAAATTGGAGGTAGAGGAGAAGGTGGTGCTTCAGCTTCATTATAATTTACCCTAGAGGGTCCAAATATAGATGGACGAGATTGTGCAAGATTATTACTTTCAGTAACCTCATCTAGAACTAAAACATAGGACAAACCGCATTAGGACAAACATAACTCTTATATCCATATGCAAGCAATATATATGTGTTGGTTGAACCAAAATCGCCTAAACCATGCTCGGATACCAAAATGTAACACCTTAATACCACCTAGGAGGATATGGATGCTACATAAAAAACAACCTAAAATGAACCAAGACATTCCAACAATCCCCAGAAAATGAGGCAAACATACATCTGATTTCATATGTCGTTAAGTTATAAACAAGACACAATATACACATTGTAATTATCAAATCCATTCCTTAAATTCAAACCCATCATATTTTATGATTATTATAGGCCATTTACACAAACTAAAAAAATTGTCTCCTAATATTCAATACAACTCAAAGATTAAGCATAAAATATCCAAAAACATAATACATCCTTCTTTAGCCACTATGGTTGTCCCAACCTTAAACCTTTTTATTAAGACCTACATGGAGGAAAAACTATAGTGCTAAGCATATACCTTAGTAGGAAAATAAATAAAGCAAGATATAAGATGACGACTACTTCCCACAATTTTCTAACATTTACTTGTAAATGAATTATGACATATCACAAAGCAATATTTGATTATTTAAATAGAGAGTAATCCGACTATTAATTGCATCAGAGCATAACAAATATCAAACACATACATAATTGTCTGTTAATCTTTTCAAAAGTGGGTAAGGGTAATAGAATAGAAGATATCTATGATTGGTATCAACATAAATAGAAGAAACTTAAATATCTAAAACAGAAGCCATTATAGTTTCTAAGAACAGAAGCAGCTGCAGACCCTTCTAGGCATCCCTATTTATCCATAGCTAGGACGTGGCAAGTTAAAGCAAATCATATCAATTTTAGAACCACGTGTAAGAGAAATAATGCATAAAATATGAAGTTAATCCCTTATGATCAAATTAAAAGTGTTCATTCACACACAATCAAACTTAATATGGCTTATGAACATAAGTCTTTGCAATAATGCATCAATAAAACCATTTAAGTAATTACACATTATAAGCATGAGTCTTATTTTACCCTAATAACTAGGTTTGCTAAATTGTAGTAATATCCAAAAGAGTTTTGGAGGAGATTCAGTAGCATTTAGGTTAGGAAAAATTCATGTTTGGGTAAAAAAAATGGGATTGACGGATGATTGTACCCAATTTCTAGATTTTCTCAGCACAGGTTTTTAGTTTTGTATGGCCATTATGACATAGAAAATGAGGTATTTAGGCAATATATTCTGCTAAAAATGTTCCTTTATGTTTTAAGTTTCTAATGACATAAAGCTAATGTAGTTTGGTTCATTATTTCGTGAGTTACACCCAGAACACTACAAACTATTCTCAAAAAGAGACAACAACTAGTACCCAAATTTAAGCCAAATTTCAATAGAGAGAGAACTCAAATTCAATTCTTTCATGAAAATTGTAGACATATGTTTCTAGTTTAATCTAAATTTAAAATCATCCCATTTGGATATCTACATATCAAGATATGGCTAAAATACAGATGTTTGTTCAGTGGAACCACTCCATCTAATGAGGTACACACTCCAATTAACTCACTTCAGTTGTATCATGCAAAAGTAATGTCAAAGACAAATGCAAATGAACTAGAACCATCCCATTTTCATTCTCGGATACTTCTCTTAAAAAAACCACTCATGTTGCACTCAGAAAACTCAGCAAGATATCAAAGTTTCCATACCTTTGAAAGGAGTATTTCAAAGCTCTTATTCTTTACTCCAATTGCTTGCCTTCTTTGGTCTTCTTCTCTTCTTCAACAAAAAACCCATTCAATACCCATTTCCAACAATCACTATGTATACCAGAACCCTAGCTAAAGAAGAGACAAGAAAAGAGCTCAATTTCTCACCAAAACATACAATTAACAAGTTTTTCTATTTATCGACCCTCCCCTTCTTTATGTGCATGTTTAGACAAAGATACAAATTGATGACATGCCACTTGCCACATGGCTAAGTGTTATGGTGTGGGACATATGACAAATGGCTCCATCCTATTAGTTTATAGTTTTCACCTTTCATTAATAACAAAAATGACCACACCTTTGTATTATTCTATGAAATTACATTCCATCTGAATAAATTTAGTAGTTTAGTCCATGATTAATGTATCTTTATGTTTGTATAACATAATTAA
The DNA here is from genome assembly GCA_026413575.1 of Erythroxylum carthagenense. Lineage (NCBI taxonomy): Eukaryota > Viridiplantae > Streptophyta > Magnoliopsida > Malpighiales > Erythroxylaceae > Erythroxylum > Erythroxylum carthagenense. The sequence goes on from JANZLD010430944.1 coordinate 11,072, forward strand.
CACAAATTACTAAAATACCCCTACAATTCCATTAATATCGATTACGTCTCAAACTAAAAACTCACTTTCCTAATCATTAACACCCATTACATATACTTTGATGGACAAGAAACATTCCTACTAAGGTATAGTTTGGGTTCTTACACAGATCCTAAAGAACATGGAATGGTAATCACCCTTAGGTGTATAAACAAGCTTTTAGAAGAAGAAAGAAGAAGGAGAAGGAGAAAGCATTACAAATAAAATAATGGAATGCCTTGTTGAACTTAAAGCTATTTATCACAAATTCTAAGAAGGAGTTTCTTCACCTAAATATTGTGAGCATAACACAGAATACTATTTAAGCCTATTAACATAGTAGAGTGAGGAAAAGACAAAGGTTGGCTTCATGGATAAATTGGCATTCTAAGAAGATAAGGATGTAACTGCTATTATTGTAAAAGAATAGGAAGTCTCTATAAAAGAAGAGGAAGTACATAGAGAAGTGGCAAGAGGTAATTGAAGAATATGAGTCAGAAACCTTTGATGATGAAGAAGAAGAAAAAGAATGGCCAAAGATTGTTGAGGAAGATTTGGTAAAAGAACCAAATAAGGAAACTACTGATGAGACATTGGTAATGAACCTAAGTACATAGGGTTCTCAATTCCTCAAAGAAAAATTATTTGCATCAACAGAAGATTCAGGGAGTTCTATGATTCCCTCTTTTATTAATAATTTACCACTAAAAAGGGAATTAATGTTTCATCATACGTAACGGAATAATTCTAGAACTTGCTTTCATTATATGTATTAGGATAATATTTGTTAAATTAAAAGCATTCAAGTGATAAAGGAATTTAGATTCAACAATTTATTTTATTCTATTGCTTTGATAATTAACTTACCCATAAATTATCCTCTAGGAATAACAAAGCTCATCACAGACTTTTTCATTGATTATAACTTGCATATTAACCTTTACCTTAATTTCTTTGAAGCGTTTTTTCAACCCTGAAGATTATTAACATTTTGTTTAAAATTTGAAGATCTTAAAATATCTATAATTTCTTTAATTGTGGTACTAAAAGTTGGAAGATTTTATTTAAATAAAAAATAACATATTAAAAGAAAAGAAGAAAGTATATAGTACTAATGGAGTTGCAATAAAAGGATCGATAAATTTGTAAACAAATTTCTTGTAATGTCTCTTCAATAAATTTTCTTCAATTAAAGTTGTTTTACTAACCCAATGATACCTTACCTAAACTCCATTACAACCTATGTCAAGACCTTCTGATTTTTTTCCAAGCTTATACATAGGTGGCGGAGATGTGATAATATTGCAAACATAGGGTAAGAGTCCAACTATGCATTAATTTGAGAGTTGGATACTTTTCCCCTAAATACTTGAGTGCATTGAGTTAAATCTTGGTGAGGGTGTAAAAAATATTTGAAACAATTAAGGAATACACGATCATGTTTAAGGCCTTGTAAGTATACAATTAATAATTTCTTTAATTGTGGTACTAAAAGTTCGAAATTTTTATTTAAATAAAAAAGAACATGTTAAAAGAAAAGAAGAAAGTACATAGTACCAATGGAGTTGCAAAAAGGGGCCTATATATTTGTAAACAAGTTTCTTGTAATGTCTCTTCAATAAATTTTCTTCAATTTAATCTTTTTTATTAACCCAACGATACCTTACCTAAATTCCATTACAACCTGTGTCAAGATCTTTTGATTTTTTCCTAGCTTATACATAGGTGGTGGAGAAGTGATAATATTGCAAACATAGGGTAAGAGTCCCACTATGGATTAACTTGAGGGTTGGATACTTTTCCCCCTAAATACTTGAGTGCATTTAATTAAATCTTGGTGAGGGTGTAAAGATTTATGATTTAGATTTCAATGCAATTATGAATGTGATTGCTATTAATATTGCTTAGGAAGTTAATTTACAATGGCTTGACTTTAATTGTATGTTAATTTAATTCAATATGACATGAATAGACATATTAAGATTAATGAAGGATAGATGTTATAAGCTTGATAATTTTGATTATAGTTTGCATGAGGACAAGCAAAAGCTTAAGTTTGAGGATGTTTGATAGATGCTTATTTGACTATATTTATACCTTATATTTGATACCTTTTTTTATATTTTATACTTTTATTGTGTATTTTGTTCTTAATTTGCGACAAGTGTATTTATAGGTTATAATTGCCTTCACAGACTAAACCGATAAGAATTCGAATAAAAGTGCAATATAAAAAGAAGATTTGAAACAATTAAGGAATACATGATAGTGTTTAAGGCCTTGTAAGTATATAATTAATTATTTCTTTAATTGTGGTACTAAAAGTTTGAAAATTTTATTTAAATAAAAAATAATATGCTAAAAGAAAAGAAGAAAGTATATAGTACCAATGGAGTTACAATAAAAGGACCTATATATTTTTAAACAAGTTTCTTGTAATGTCTTTTCAATAAATTTTCTTCAATTTAACCCTTTTTATTAACCTAGCGATACCTTGCCTAAACTCCATTACAACCTATGTCAAGACCTTTTGATTTTTTCCTAGCTTATACGTAGGTGGTGGAGATGTGATAATATTGCAAACATAGGGTAAGAGTCCCACTATGCATTAATTTGAGAGTTGGATACTTTTCCCCTAAATACTTGAGTGCATTGAGTTAAATCTTGGTGAGGGTGTAAAGATTTATGCTTCATATTTCAATGCGATTATCAATGTGAATGCTATTAATATTACTTAGGAAGCTAATTTACAATGGCTTGACTTTAATTGTATGTTAATTTAATTCAATATGACATGAACGGACATATTAAGATTAACGAAGGATAGATGTTATAAGATTTAGAATTTTGATTATAGTTTGCCTGAGGACAAGAAAAAGCTTAAGTGTGAGGATGTTTGATAGATGTATATTTGAATATATTTATACCTCATATTTGATACTTTTTTTATGATTTATACTTTATTATATATTTGATTCTTAATTTGCTACAAGTGTATTTATAGGTTATAATTGCCTTCACAAACTAAAAGGGTAAGAATTCGGATGAAAGTGCAAAATAAAAAGAAGATTTGAAACAATTAAGGATTACTCGATAGTGTTTAAGGCCTTGTAAGTATAGAATTATAATTTCTTTAATTGTGGTTGATATGTGTTTAATTGTCGATACTTTTAATCATTTACACTTAGCAATTATTGACATAAAAATGCTTAAGATACTCACTTTAATTCACATTTGATGCTAGGTACAATTTGGGAGCAAAGTAATTAAAGTGAGTTGGAAGCATTACATTTAGGTTATTTTTTGAAGATTTATTTTTTCTTGTCGTTATGGAGCAAGAAGAAAGAAAAAAGAATTTAAAAGTAGTAGCTGGAGGCTCAAAACGACAACAGAAGAAGTAACCTAGACAACAAAACACTGAAGCAATAAATTAATTAAGAGACAAGAGGAGTGAAGGCAGCTAAATGGAAGACGTTACACTAGAGAACGATGATGCACAGGTAAATGGGCAGAGAAATTAATCAACAGCTGGAGACACAATAAACTTGAGGCAAAAACACAGCGTGGAATGGGGCATAAGCGTGGTCTACATTTCATACAGAGCAGGCAGCGTTTTGGCTACAAATGCAGTCACGTTTTGTGTTTAATAAAAACGCAAATAAGGAGAAGCAAAACGCGCAATCAGCTCCTGCGAGGCAGGCATCGTTTAAAAGAATGAACAAGCAGATAGTGCAAGGTTTTAAGTTGACAAGTGACCCTTATTCATCTTGTCAATCGAATAGTGAGGGGATTGAACAGTGCCGCCACAGGAGCTACACAAAGTAATAAACCAATGAGCTGAGTGGCGGCAGCAGTTGAGAGGACTGCGACTTGGCCAGTGAAGCTAGGAGCTGTCGGTTTGGCTGAAGCTTCACACGGAGAACAGTAGCACTAGAGGAGCACAGTGAGGCGTAACACAAATGACACACAAAGGAGTTACAAATTAAATTTTCAAATCAAACAACAATGATAGTGCTACCGTAAAGAAGACGGCTGCGCAAGTGTTAAATAGGGGATTTTTGGCTAGGTATTTGGAATGGGGTTGAATCAATTTTTTTGGGAAAGATCAATGAAGAGTTAGACGTCCCGATACCGGTTCGGATTTAATATCGACACCGACGATCTGGGTTAAGTATTTTTGTTATTATTTTGTCATTTCTTTCCCTCATTAGGAATTGATTGTGTTATCCGATTTTAACTGATTTGAGTTTTATGTATGAATAATCAGATTTTCATTATTATTCAGTTATTTGTGTATGAACCTATAGGGTATTGTGAATTGATGATTTTAATGC
>JANZLD010431780.1:0-15419 GCA_026413575.1 Erythroxylum carthagenense
ACCCTCGCGGGTCACGGGCTCGGATATCACTGTAAATGTCGGGTTCGGGTCTTGTCGGGAGTGGGGTGCTACATTATTAGTTTATGTAACTTTTTTATTTTCAGATTTTGAGACATTGAAGTATTGTGGCTTGAAATGCCCATTAAAGCTTTGTGAAACTCCTCCTTTGATGTTAAGGAAATGTAATTAGGTTGCTCATGAGTTTCCAAAGATATGAAGGATGAAATTTTGGATATCAGAGTTGAGAGAATATTTTTGCTAAGTGACGAGATTAAGAGTTGAAGGAGTTCCCTTTTGTTTATAATAATCTTTTGGGGTTTGCTCATGATTTTCAATCAATATTGATTATGAACTTATTGGATACTGGAAATTTTAGGTTAAGGGGTGGTGAGAAATGTATATTTGGTATTTGCATCTTTGGCATTGTCTAATGTTGGGATCTAGGTTGTGATTCCAGGGGTTTTGTCACAGAGAAATCACAAGGATCGATGCGACGAACCTTTCTCGAGAGCAATTCTCGCTTAATCCTAGACCTTCATTACGGCAAAGTCAAAAGTTTACTGCAATGAACTTTTCCTGAAAGGTCTCCGTAGAAGTTCTTTTCCATTCACCACGGCAAAACATAAAGCTTGCAATAGCAAAGCTGCCCGTCAGGACTCAGGGACCCAACATTTATGGTATCAGAGCATAAAGATGAATCGATGATGGTTAAGGAGAGTTCATTGAAATAACCCTACCAAGTAATATGCTCATGTTTCATGATTCAAGAGTTGGGCTTCAGAAACGGGGTCCAACATCTTATGGTATCAGAGTGTTAGAATTAGCATCTTACATGAGCATTTTTCAAAATAGGTGTCAAGTTACATGCCATGTCATAGCAAACAGTAGCAACTGATCTCTAATCTGAGTCGCATGTGTATGAGTCACACATATGAGCAATTGTTAAGAGTTTGAGCTGATAGAATTAGTGAGAAAAAATGATGCTCTTTCATGATATAAGAAAATGAAAGTTGTGGATAAATAGAAATGAGAAATAGTATATGGGTACATATGATAGATAATGTCAATATATTTGGATTGGGTGATGCATTATTGAATATGACATCAATATTGCACTGTGGTGATATATCCCCGAATGTGATATAGATGTGAATGTATTACCCTTGATTGTTTAAGGAATATAAGGATATAAGTATAAATGATGAGATTAGAGTGTACAAGCAGAATGCAATGAAAACATAAGCTTGTTATGATCTTAAGAAGAGGAAATTAGAACCAAAGTGGTTGTTCGATTAACGCGACAAGAGTTATGATCCACTGTATGATGATATTAATGGAATTAAGATTAGAATTCCATAATGATCATGCATCGATAATTCTGAATTGATTGAGGATATACATATAGAAGATGAAAAAATGACAATAGGAAAATGAGACAGCAATGAGGGAAGAGAAAGAGAGAAATATTATCTAGGATTAAAGGAGATCAAAGTATCATTTGTGTAAGATATAAATCGGTAAATTGTCGGAGATAAATCTTTTGACAAAATGGGATGACTTTGATGACACACACCTAAGCATATGCAGTAATTATGTTTATTACTTCATTGAGTTTTGGTAATTAGAACACTACAACTTTGTAAGAACGATAAAAATTGGTCTTCTTGTGGTATTAAGGATGGCTGATAATGCAATGATGATAAAAATTGGTCGATAAACATTGCATGAACAGTGTAGATGATAGTAGTAATAAATCTTCTTTCGAAGAAGAATTTCATTGAATTAGGTTAAGCAGATTAGATAGTTTATATTAAGGATGATCAATAAAAGAACAAATCAGAAATGAATATGTAATGATTCAAAAGTAAATATTGGAGTCATATCCCTAACGGAGACTTAAGCATAAGAGGTAGAATATACTACTGAGAATGTATATATTTTGTTTGATGTAAAATATCCTACTATGTAAGTGGATTATTGAATTTGAGGAGACCTTAATTGCTAATGAAAGGAGTATATAGGACCACATTATATTCTATGTAAATATGTTCGAGAGATACAAATTTGAGCTGATGAATGTGTTACAAACATAGGAAGTTAAGATTGAAAATAAATTGAAATGTGTGGATGTTAGCCCCTGAAATTTTTTCATTGAAGTTAAGCATGATTTAAAATAATTTTTAGGTTTTAATAGATTAATTATTTTGGAGTTACTTAATTATGTCAAAGTTAGTAGGATTTATTAAATGGGTAAGTGGAATTAAAGTGTTAAGGTTATAAGAATGTTCAAGGGTATTTTTGGCAAGACATTTAAGGTTAAAAGAACATAAGCCTATAAGGAAGGGTAAAATGGACTTTTCGGACTTATTAAGGGTAGAAATGGAAGAAGAAATGTTGTCTTGTTCTTTTAAGAAGGGAAAAACGTGATTTTGAGGGAGAGAAAGAAGAGAAATATGAAAACAAAGAGAGGAGAAGAGAGTTTTGGTGGTTTGAGAGAAAAGAAGAGAGTTGAGCTAGGGTTTCATCATTTCTTAGCCTTTGAGAGAGATTTTGAAGTGGTTCAAGAAGAGAAAAGGGTAGATAAAGGCAAGAGCTTTCATTAGAGCTAAGAAACTCTTCATTTGGTGAAGAATCAAAGTAAGATCATTTTAAATCTTTTGAATTTTTGGAAGGGTTTTAGTTCATAGAGTTAAGAAAATGTATAGGTTTAAGTATTTTAGAATCAATTTTAGTAATTTTGCATTGTGGGATTTTCAATTGGATTCCTATTGAATGGGGTTTTACCATTGATGAAGGAAATTTTAAAAAAAAGGCAAAAGGAGCAAGAGGAGAGGCATTTTGAGCAAGTCTTTACGCAAGGAATTCAAGGTGGGTACATGTTTATAATAGAGTAAATAAGCCACTAATGTTTTCTTTAAATCAAAGAAGTTTAATGATTCCAATTACATCATAAGTGTTGCATTTATTTCTTCTTGAATGAATTGATAAATTGCTATATGTTTGATATATGAATTGTGAGATGATTTATAAAAAGACTTTGAAAGTGATTTTTCAAAAGATAACATGTTTATGAAATAATGTTTATGAAATATCTCATGTTTATGAAAAGTCAAGTTTTAGAAAAGTGCCATTTTGGGCAGCAAGTTTACAAGTTATGAAATACATGTTATGTGGGTTTAGTTTAGTCCATTCTGTTGTCAAGTAAACTTCGACTAAAGGATTCTCCCACCTGCCTGCTAATGGCAGGAACTCCTTCATAGACTCCCTTAAGTTCACGACTACACAAAACCATTATGTGAGATTGTGTTAGTACGTTCTGTTTACGATTACACAAGACTATTATTTGGGAACGTGTTAGTTCGTTCTATTTATGGACCTTCTAAACCATTCTGATGTACTTATGTACTTATGTTATGTTAATAAGTTTGATGCATTCATGTTTTGTAATTGATGAACTGTGGTTAAGGATTTGATAACAATACAATTTATAGTTTCAATTTGAATTTTATATTGACAAATGAACATTTCAAAGGTTTTCCTTATTTTTTCGATATAAACTATTACTCGTGAGCTTTTAAGCTCACCCCCCTTTCCGTCCCATCTTCAAGTGAAGAAAGTAAGACCGAGTAACCAAGAGTCGAGGCATCATTCTACTTTTGTAATGTTTTTGTAAATTAAGTTAGATTTTGTATAAGCAAGGCTTTAGCTGCATTTCAAGAATTTATTGGGTTTGACATCTTTTGTATTTTGGATTTTGATACCAATAATGTAATATGGCTTGAAATGCCATTAAAGCTTTGTAAACTCTTATCCTTGTTGTTAATGAAATATGAATTATGTAATGATGTGAGTTGAAATTAGATATACATGTAGAAGTTATCAACTTGAGTTGATGATTTTGAATAGGAATTATGAACGATGAGATGTAGTTGAATGTGATGAGTTAAATGAGTTAAGATTTGAGAGTTTAATGAAGTCAATTTGGTAGTTAAATGGTTATGCCCAAGACATTCCAAGTTTGTACAGTGCAAATTTCAAGTTTTTCATAAGAGAAAAATTCGTGTCTTGACTTCAGGCAAAAATTTGGACTAATCTAGATTGAATTAGACAAAGTTATCTTCTAGAAAGTTATAGCTTATCTTTCTAGCTTTCTAATGATATATAGTACGAAAATTTTGGACATCAGAGTCGAAAGTTATGATCTTTATCAGTGGAGATGTTTTGGAGAGTTTAGTGAGTGATTCAGAACTTTTAGTGATGTGAGGAAGACCTTGTAGAAACCCTATCGTCTAGTGCCTCGCGTCTGGTTTAGTCTGAGATTGAAGCCTTTCGTCTGCCCTTCGTCAGGTTTCATTTGACTATTTGTTTGGTTCAATTTTGACTCTCTAGATGATAAAATCTCTCTTTGGTGTCTACACAAAAGTTGTATATCTAGAAGTCCTCTTTCAAACCGTCTAAGAATGACCTGAATCTAATATTTCTAGTGAAAGTTATTCCAATTATCCCAAAATAGGTCTTAGACTGAAGCCTTTCATCTGCCCTTCGTCTAGTTTCATCTTATCTTTCATCTAGTTCAATTTTAACCCTTTAGATGATGAAATCACTCTTTGGTTCTTCATAGAAATTGTAGATCTATAAGTCCTATTTGCAACTGTCTAAGGCTTACCTTAATCCGACCTCTCTAGAGAAAGTTATGCCAATTGTCCCAAAATAGGTCTTAGACTGAAGCCTTTCATCTGACCTTCATCCGGTTTCGTCTAACCTTTTGTCTGGTTCAATTTTGACCCTCTAGATAACAAAAAATCTCTTCAAGGTCTTCACAAAAATTATATATCTAGAAGTAGTCTTCAAAACTATCCTAAGATGACCTTAATTAGACATCTTTAGAGAAAGTTATGCAAATTGTCTCGAAATAGGTTCAATATGATTGAGGACAAAACCTTGTTTGATTCCTCTAAACATAACTGCATCATCCGACCTTCAAATGAAGTGATTCTTAAACCAATAGATTCACAACACATTTTCTATCTCTCGATTAGAATTGATAGCCTTTGGTGTTGATTTGAAAGAGATTGATTGAATCAAAGTAAGGGTATGGGTTAGAAGAGTATGAATTGGATATTTACTGAATATATTTCAGTATTTTGATGGTATTATGATCTGTAGAGCTCCGAATGAGATGATTTTTGTTTCTAAATACACTAGAGACATTGAGTTACAAAGTATCTGAAGTAATAGAATTTTAATTTAGTCCTTAAGACTTTCAATCTCTGGATGGAATTTGGGTATAGTGTATTGTTTCAGTTTAATAACAATTTGAAAATGTTTGGGCCCTAACTTTCAGATTTCTAAAGCAAATTAAATGATTTGAAACTTAAGACAATGGGAACAAATGTTTTGAAGAATTCAAATTGTAATTCTGCTTGAGGTTTCCTAAAATCTATTCTGAAATAGGAGAAATGAGTTTGTTTTTGATGTTTGACTGGTGTGGGCACGCCACCCTTGTAAGATGATGGATAATAAGGGTTCTTTCAAATAACCCTATAGGATAATATACTTGCGCTTTATGACTCCAAATGTTGTGTTCCGAAAATAGGGTCCCAACATTGTTTGGTATCATAGCAGATAGTAATGACAAATCCCTAGTCTAAGTCGTATGTGTATGAGTCACATGCAAGAGTTATTGCCAAAAGTTCAGACTGATAGAATTAGTAAGAAAAGCGACACTCTTTCATGATATGAAAAAATGAAAGTTTGTGGATATTTAGAAATAAGAAATATTACGTAGTCCGATATGTTAGACATAGATTTGGTATTTGTGATTATGTTAATGAATATGGTGACAAAATTTTTTTGTGTATATGTACTTGAATTGATATGGATTCGAAAATATTTTCATGAATTAACAGAGAAGAAATACAAACATAGGTGGAAATGACAAGATTTAAGGTGTACAAGCAAAGTGGAATTGAAAGGTTGAACTTGGAAGTTAGAATGACTGTTAATTGCTATGATAAGAGTTATGATCTAGTATAAGAAGATATTAGTGAAGCTGAGATTAGAATTTCATAATGATTATGCATCAATAATTCAGTCTTTAAGAATTTCAATTTTTCGATGGAAGTAGAGCACATAATACTGTTTTAGTATAAGAACAGTCCAAAAATATTTGGGGTATAACTTTCAAATTTCTGAACCAAATTGAATGATTTTGGTGTCATTAGAAACTTAAGACAATGATTTCTAGAATTAAGTGTTATCAAATTTCTTCATTTACATGATTAGAATGATCCTGAAAAATTGACCCGAAGATTTGGACTTTTTGAAGGCTTTAAGTATTTAGAATTTATCTTAGTGAATATGTTATATATGGGTCCTCAAATTGTATTACTATTGAATGAGAATTTTTGTCATTTATAAAGGGAATCAAGGAAGGCAAGAGGATCAAGAGAAGAGGCATCTTTGAGCAAGGTTTAAGCAAGGATTTTTAAGGTGGGTCACATTTTTATAATTGAGTTAATAAGCCATTAATGCTTCTTTCAAGGAATGGAAATAAATGATTTCAACTACTTTAAAAATGTGCATTTATTATTCTTTAAATGCTTTGATAATGTGCTATGTGTTTTGTATATGAATTATGTGGATGAATTATAAACTGATATGGAAAAGATTTTTGAAATGACTTTATGTTTATGAAATCGAGTTTCGAAAAAAAAAACCCATTTTGGGCAACATGTTTACAAGTTATAAAATGCATGATTATGTGGGTTTGGTTTGGTCTATTCTATATGTCAAGTGCACTTTGACTAAAGGCTTTTCTCGCCTGCTCACTAGTGGCATGGAGCTCCTTCACGGACTCCCCTAAGTTTACAGCTATGGAAGACAATTATGTGGGATTACGATAGTATGTTCTGGTCACAACTACAAAGGATCATTATGTGAAAATGTGTAGTACGTTCTATTTATGAACCTACCCAGACCATTACGATGTGCTTATGATATATCGACAAATTGATGCATACATGTTTTGTGTTATTATGAATTGGTTGAGAATAATAAGAATTTTCTATGAAAAATGAACATTTTCAATGGTTTTGCTTATTTCTCCATTATAAACTTGTTACCTATGAGCTTTTAAGCTCACCCCCATTTCTTCCTATCTCTAGGTGATGAGCAAGAGACCAAGTGAGTGAGAGAGTCAAAGCATCACTCCGATTTCTGCATGTTTAATATTTTAAGCTACATTTTATAATCACAAGGCTTTAGTCGTATTTCAAGGATTATTAGTTTATATAACTTTTGTATTTTGAGATTTTGAGACATTGATGTATTATAGCTTGAAATGCCCATTAAAGCTTTGTGAAACTCCTCCTTTGATGTTAAGGAAATGTAATTGGGTCGCTCATAAGTTTCCAACGATATGGAGGGTGAAATTTTGGATATTGGAGTTGAGATAATATTATTTTCTAAGTGACTAGATTAAGACTGGAAGGAGTTCCCCTTTTTTTATAATAATCTTTTGGGGTTTGCTCATGATTTTCAATCAATATATAATATGAACTTGTTGGATATTAGAAATTTTAGGTTAAAGGGTGGTGAGAAATGTATGTTTGGTATTTGCATTTTTGGCATTGTTTGATGTTGGGGTCTGGGTTATGATTCAAGGGGTTTTGCCTTGCTGCAGCGAACCTTTCCTGAGATCAATTCTCGCTTAATCCTTGACCTTCGCTATGGCAAAATAAAAACTTTTCTGCGACAAACTTTTCTCTAAGGGTCTTTGCAGAAGTTCTCCTCCTTTCGCTGCGACAAAACATAAAACTTGCTACAGCGAACCTGCCCACAAAGACTCAGGGACCTAACATTTATGTTAGCAGAGCATGAAGACGAATCGATGATGATTAAGGAGATTCCATTGAAATGACCCTACCAGGTAATACGCTCATATTTCATAATTAAGGAGTTGAGCTCTAGAAGCAGGGTCTAACATTAATAACCTCTATAGGTTATAGATTCTTAAGTGATTTTGGCACGACTTGATTAGAGGAACAATTCTAGAGATAACCTAAGAGAGGGGTAAAATTTAAGTTTCAAAGTTTGAGTTGCATCCTCTTTAAGAAAAAGGAAAAGGACCACTAAAAAATTTAAATAAATCTTTACTTTTTAGGAACGTTAGAATATCCAAAAGAGAAATAGAAAAGGAAAAACCTAATCTTAGGAGGAGGTAAGGAGGGGAATAATAAGGAATAGCTACATAAAAATTAAAAAGGAAGTCAACAAAGTAGATCTAATGAGCAGAAGGTGGACAGAAAGCAAAAAGGAGAGGAAAATGGACTTCCTTAATTGCACCTCAAAAAGTAACCAACAATCATGTCAAGCTTTAAGTAAACTAATAAATGTTTAGGAATCAACTAAAACATAAGAACCATTAAATGATCTAAAAACCTACAATCATGAAAAAGAAGGAAAAAGAGAAGTAAAAGCATGTCTCTAAAAGTGAGATTGATAATATGATTAGATTTTATTAGACTACACACTAATCACATAATTTATGTTTAACTAAAGCATTGGCTAATAAAAAGTTAAATTGTATATTTAATTCATACTATTTTGATGGTTATAATATGTTATTAGATATTAATATTGATATATAATTATAAATTAGGAAAAAAAGTCATAAATCTCCCATATAGTTTAAGAAACTTTAGGAAAAACCTCTTAATTTTAAAATTCTTAAAAGAACTCCTTGTTTTTCTTTATTTTCTCAAAAGAATCTGTTGACTATAGTTAAAAATAATGATGATATATATGCAATATGAACATCATACATGGATCAATGAAATTGTATTTAACATTTTGATTCAACCTAATTCTTAAACTTGAACCTAACTAATTAAACTTAATCTAAAATAAAAATATATTATAATTTCTGAAATTATTAATTTAAGTCAAATTTAATTTGTTTGGAGGGGTTTAAGAGCTTAAGTTAGGTTATCATGCCATGAGATTTCATTATTCCATGTATGATATTTTTGTTTCTTTATTATTCCATGTATGATATTTTGGATTCTTTCATTTTTATCTAGCTTAATAAATTCAATCACGTACCAAATTATTTTCTCTCTTAACTTTATATTGTTACCTACTTAAAGGAGAAATTATGCATGAATCTTATGAGATGGTATAATGATCATTTAGTTTTGTAATATTATTTATAAATTATTATTCACCTAAAAGGGATAATTGTGAGATGATATAATGACCATTAAGTGTTACAATATGATTTATAAATTATTATTTACCTAGAAGGTATAATAATTTATAATATATTTACCTACTTGATACATTAAAACTCTTATTTGCATTAACTTTATAAAAAATGAATTGATTATAAAGGTGAAACATTATGAAACAAAGTTCCAAAAACCAAACTTATATAAAAAGCTTACAAGTTTTTTCTTAAAAAAATAAACAAGCTTATGAGTTAACTATGCTAAACCATTGATAAAACCAGCAGTGGAGGCTTTACCCTTCGATGTACAAATTAACTTATAATATAGATCACTCAAGAAGTATCAACATCCATTAATATTGAGTTATTCTTTGACTAAATCCCTTTAAATTCTTCAAAATTTTGCAATCTTGGTTTAAGAACTTCTTATATCTTCATTATGAAACAATTGTTATTTAATCCATTGTATGCATTCTTCCTAGACCGTTAATATGGGCTCTCTACTCCCTTGAAGCATTTTCTTATTCTTTCCCTCCATATCAATTAGATACATCTACCAAAGCTTACTAGAAAAATAGTTTAGTTATCTTTAAGGATTGCCTGATCTTTTGCAATTAGTTAATGATTATATCAGTTTTGTTAAAGTGGAAAATGTTCTAAGTAGATTTCCATATTATGAAATTACATTCAAATAATAGATGGACCAAGGTTTCTTGAGCTTCTTTACATAAGTAGTATGCACTTGACATATTAAGAAAACTCAATCTATCTATTTTAGCCACTGTTTCTTTGAAAGTTAACCATAGTATAAAAGATACCTACGGAGCTAGATTTTAGTTCCAAACCACCTTGTGCCATTTATTAACGTTCTTTTTTAATCTTAATAGCTCAGTCTAAGACCTCGTTATGAAGTGACCTAATGCAGTACTAAAGCATTTATAGCTCTCCTTTCTAAAATTTGACTATAGCTAGGTATAATATGTTCTAAATCGGCAAGGACATGACACCATTGGTTAAAGTCAATCCACATTTTTAACTTTGTCATTTATAAGGAACCTATCTCTCATACAAATGTAAAAGTTGTAACTGATGAATGGGGCCTATATTACTCCAATTATCAAAGAATAACAAAGTTGTTTCACCATTCCCTATTAAACATCTAATATTACCTATAATATTTCCTTTAATTTTTAATAATTGAGATAGACCCCAAAAGAAAGAGGGCCTTGTTTCTATTTTTTTAAACACTTTTTCCCTATTAAGAATGGGTATTTATCCACTTCACTTATAAGGACTCCTTGTTCTCCATTAGGCTTTATATTATTTTCCCTTTCAAACATTATTAACTAAGATGACAGGTGTAATTCCCAAGCTTCCTTTAACCAAAGAATTTGACATAATGCTCCATTTAACCTTAGCTAGTACTTTCGTTTTGTCTTTTCCACCCTATAAAAAGTTCCTTATTAGTTTCTTAAGTGATTGATTATGCATTTACTAAGGAATAAATAAGAGACCAACATACATGAAGTGAATTGATTATTAGTCTTATAAGTAATAAGCTTCTGGCTTGAGATAGATCCATACTACACCAACTCCTTAGTCTCTTTTTAAACTTCTTTATCAAGGGTAAGCAATCCTTGAATTATACCTTCTTATTTGATAGAGGGTAGCCAAGATAAGTGAAAGGAATTTTCTTAACTTGAAAACCAACTAAGTTTGAGAGCCAATTTGCAAATGGGAAGTACTTCTCAAGATAATTATATGACTTTTATTTTAGTTTATAATCGAGCCTCACAATGATCTAAAGGTATGCAAAGATTTAATTTAAGATACTTACTAACCTGCCATTTGCCTTAGATAAAAGGATTGAGTCTTCAGTAAACTCTAAGCTAAACGAACAAAATTTCTTGTATTTAATATAGTACTGAGGACTAAGATCATTAAATATATTATGCTTGATTAGGGTGATAAAAGCCTCCATACATAGAATAAAGTGGTAAAAAGATATAAGGTCCCTTTACCTTATGCCTCCACCCCCTTTGAATAATTTAAAAAGTTATCTATTTATTAAAATAGTAAAGAAATGGTGGATATTAATAGCTTCATCTAGTTCCTAAATTTTTAAAGGAATCCAAATACCTCAATTAGTTAAAGAATGAAATCCCTACTAATTGTATCATAGGCTTTATAGAAATATACTTTCAAAGCATAATTTTTAGGGGACTTTTTCCTGATTTATTTCCTTAACGATTCTTAAGCAATAAGCACATTATCCTCAATTTGTATCCCCACCAGGAAAGCTCCTTAAGGATCATTAATCACTGATTTTAGTGCTTTCCCTATATAGTAGTTGGTAGTTTCGATATGATCTAGTATAGAAAATTACAGCAAGATATGGGTGTATATTCACCAAATGATTCAATATTAGCAACCTTTGGAACTAAATTGATGACGGTCTTTTTTTACCCTTCTCAAAAAATTCCAATGTTGCTTCTACAACTATCTCTCTTATACTTAGCCAAACTTTTGATTAAAAAAATCCATTTAGACCTTAGAGGCCTAGGATTAGGTTTCATTAAGCTTAAAAACTACCCTCTTAACATCTTTCGTAGTAAAAGGTCTACTAAGAAGTTCCATTTCATCATCCTTAAATTGATTATTTACGAAAGAGCTCAGTATCTAAAGGGAGGATCTACTACTAGTAGTTATTCCTAATGAAATTTTGAAATACCTAAATGATTCATCCTTGAGATCATTTTTCTTTATAATCACCATCCCTTTTTGATTAATTAAGGAGAAAATTGGGTCACTATTCTTTCTAAACAAAATTGAATTATGAAAGAACTTTGTATTTCTATCTCCTTATTTTATCCATTGTATCATACCTCTCTACTAAAGAAGTGAGTTATCTTCCATACCGCTTTGATATACTCATTTATTCCTAATATTGCTTCTCGTTCAATTTTATTTCTTAAGTTGTTGGTGAAGGGTATTATGGACCGAGATTAGTTTCACCTTAGTTTTAAGTACTAGCTTTCTAGTGTTTTTCATTCTTTTGGTTTATTTGAAATATTTTAGTTTCTTAAAAAAAATAATGGCTTTATGCCCCTTAATATCTTGTGATACCCAACTAAGAATTTCCTTATTAAAGCCTTCTTCTTTTGTTAAAGTGTTATTAAACTTGAATGGAATTTTCCTATTGCATCTCTCAAACAAATTATGAATTGATATTATAAAGTGGTCTAAGCACAAAGTATTTTCAAATATATCTTTACTTTATAGGAACCTTTAGAACCATTATTCATTTTAAGGACCCTATTAAGTATCTTACATGTGTATCATCTAGAGTGTTGTTTGTCACTTCAAGAAAAGAAATGGCCTTTAAATTTTATATAAGTAACTTTATCTTTCCTATGCACTTGTTAAGCCCCTTTTAAAGTTATTTAAGTTTACATTTCCTTTTGCCTTAAATCAATACATTATGTTGTTGAATCCCTAAGTAAAATCTGAAGTCCCTAAATTGTTAATTGAATGTTGGATAGCTTGCACCAAAGGCTTTTCCTCTAAAAGGAGAGGTTTGATCCATAAACAAAATTTTAAAAAAATCATAGTATTCTCTTACAAAAACTAAGTTGACATGTGAATCAATTAATAACTTTAAATAACCACATTCACCTTAACTCTCACTGAATCATTGGGAAGGACTATTCTACTATAATTTTGGTTTTGGTGGTTAGATAAAAAAGATCAATACTGATCCAAGATTCTCATTTTAAGAGATTCTTGATTGATTTTGGATTTTGGTAAAGATTGGTTAATATTCTTAATAAGATCTCTTAACACTTTTTACTTTTTAGGGCAATTAATGCCCCTAATGTTTGAAGATAATAGACATAACTAAGTGATCATAATTTCAATCCCTTTAATATTTTTCTCCCTGATATCCTTTTGCTATCATTTCCAAATTCCTTCAATCTTTTAGTTGGGGGAATGCTAGAGGGACCAGATCCTGCTAGTTGTAGAGAATTCTCTTCAAACATAGCATCCTTTTATTTCACCAAAAAACATCTACTCACACTTTCTTCTTTTACTGCTAGCAAATCAATTGTAACCTTGACTCTAGATTACGTCATTTCTTTCTACCTTTGGCTTTTGCCATCGCTATCTATATCTTCTTTAATTGAGATAAATTCTATACTATTTTCATTTTATTCCATTCCGTTTCTTTCTCACTATAGAAGTTCCTCATTTTCTAAATTAGCTTTCTCCATTATATTCTCCTCGTCATTTTCATCTAGTTTTTTTTTACCCTTTTGTTGAGCTTCAAGCCCCATCAACTCTATATAATCTACCTTTGAGAATGTTCTTCTAGTAGCTCTCCATAGCTTACCATTTTTTTTAATCATTAGTATCCTTTTGTAGGAAACAATAATGGAATCATGATACAATGTTTCATTCTCACCAAACCTTATTAGGGAAATAACATTAGGTAATTCCTTTTTCATTCCTATACTTACACATAATTGAGCATACCTAATTCTCTTCCTTTTTGACATTGTTTCATCTATATATATATTGGTTTACTAATATAACTTACCAGTATACTCAAAACTTTTATTGACCAATATTCCAATTATAAATTATACATATTTATCAATATTGGAATATTTTCATGTATAATTTTTTATAGATTGATAATTGGTTTCCAAACATGGAAAAAAAATAGAAAGTTTTACAATATGTCATTGTGCATCTTTAACTACTCTTTTAGCTTCTGTCCCTGTGGAGAACCTGAATAGTATAATGTTCTCTTTTGATATATAACCTTAATAAATTCTCTTCCTTTCCGCTACTTGTAAGCCTAGGATTTTATAATTGGAAAAAAGAGTACTTTTCATATAAAGAAT
Source organism: Erythroxylum carthagenense (assembly GCA_026413575.1). Lineage (NCBI taxonomy): Eukaryota > Viridiplantae > Streptophyta > Magnoliopsida > Malpighiales > Erythroxylaceae > Erythroxylum > Erythroxylum carthagenense. The sequence continues at coordinate 14,137 of JANZLD010431780.1, forward strand.
CCCACCATAATAACATTATATCTCTTAGCCATAACCTTCAATACTTCTCCTTTAGGGCAGATAATGATTTTACCTCCCCTTGGATAGGAGGGAAATATTGTAGTAAGTTATCTAAGCTTTCTCTAATACTTGTTTCGAAATCATATAAAGTCTAAGAGATGGGGGCTTGATATGTGTTTAATTGTTGATATATTTAATTATTTACACTTAGCGATTAATGGTACAAAAATGTTTAAGATACTCACTTTAATTCATATGTAACTTTAGGTACAATTTGAAAGCAAAGAAATTAAAGTGAGTCAAAAGCACCCTATTTGAGACATGTTTCGAAGATTAATGCTCACTTATTTTCATGAAGTGACACAAAGAAAATTAAAAGACGAAAAATGGAAGACAAAGAAGAAGAATAATTTAATGCAAGCAGCTGAAAAAAAAGATGACAAAAAACAACAGTGCAACATGAACAAAACGCAGTGGATTGCGTATGCGTTTCGGTGCCACACGCCTACGTTTCAGAGCGTAAGGGAGAGGTGTTTTACTTAAAATGCAAGCTAAAGTGCAACGTTGTCTACATTACGCAGACAGCAGCTGCGTTAAACACAACGTTGAGGAGCAAAACGAAAAGTAGGTGTGCGAACAAGGTTTTACATGGGAGTGAAGATTAATTGTCCCATAACAAGCACAGTGCGGCAGAATATAGAGAGCTACAGCGCTACAAGCGTGGAGACCAAGGGACAACTGTGAGGAGAAGGGCTGCAGTTTGGAGCTACGTTGGCTTGAAGCTACGGTGGCTTGGCTGGCTGTGGGCATGAGTGAAGGTACTGGAGGCGTGAAGAGAGGCACAGACATGAGAAGCGTGAATAGTGGAGTTAATAAGAAACTCCTCAATATTATTTGTCCCATCAAGGGAATAGAGAGCAGAATAGTGAAGCTACAGTAGACAGCGAAGAGCAACAGCGAGAGCTGCGTTGGAGAGGAATTTTAGGCACAGGAATCAATGTTATGAATATCGTATCGGGTTTGATATTAGATTGGGTTTTAGAATAGAACTATACCAGTACTGATTAGTACCGGGCACCGTTTTGAGATATTTTTTAAATTTATAAAATAGTCTCTAAATTTTTTAAAAATTATAAAATAGTTTATACTGATATATTATACAGTTGTACTGTATACTTTACTAGTTTACTATTTATATTAACTATGCTTTCAAAAATCTTAATAATAAATAATAATGACAATTAATTTGAAATAACAATAATTTTTAAATATTTTACATATAA
>JANZLD010431883.1:0-15416 GCA_026413575.1 Erythroxylum carthagenense
TACTAAAGCATCATATCTTTAGTAACATGGGCTGTCATAGCATACTCATTAGTGTTACCATTCATATTTAATAACACTTATCGCATGTTACCGTATGTCATTTTTGTTGTAGTGAAATGACCTTCCTAATTAGACTAGGACAAGGATATTACCAAATTTTTAGTATAAAAGGGGCTATCACATATCAGATTTCATACTGGCACAACCTAGACTTAAGAGAGACGGCTAGGAAGGGGGGATTATCCTAGTGTCGGGGGGTTTTTTTGTTATATTATTTCCACATGTCTTTTTTGAATATATTACTAGTTTTGTTTTTGTTTACAAACATGTTAGCTTAATTCCTTTTTAGTGCCAAAAGGAGGTTGAACCAAACCCTATTCAACCATGATTTGATTGTTTAATTATTATCTTTTAACACATGAATTTGTGTTTATTTTGTTCTTAATGCTTCTTTGATTTTTATGCAAGTTATTCATTAAAGCATCCTGAAACATGGACCTTTAATTGATATATGTATGGAATTATTAAATGAATTGATTATTAGATCTTGATAAAGCATAGCTAGGACTACTAAGATAACTTGAAATATTAGACTCTTAGATAATTTTGGTGGTAATATTACATGAGTTTCATTGATTTTTAATGCATCTAGATAGTTTTTTATTGATTACATGACCTAAAAAACTGGGTGTTTGATGTCAGAAATTTGTCTAAATAGTTAGTTAGAACCTGAAATATGGATGACTTTAATAGAAGAACTACATAAATTCATGTAAAGAAAGTATGTTCAGAGCTTTCCATGGTAAGGGGTGAGGGAAAGCTGAACTTTGGTATGTTTTTAATGAATTAATTAGTTCTTTAAGTATTTTTTGATAGCTATTAATTGTTAATCAATAACTGCATAATCGACAGCTTTAATATTAGTTAAAGGTATGATTTTGAGTATTAGTGATCAATTCTCGTAGGAATGATATCTATACTAATATACTATAATTCTAGTGCACTTGCTAGGTGAAAGTTTAGCTTGTATCAAGTTTTTAGCATTGATTGTATACACAATCTTAAAAGTGCACTTACTAATTCAAGCATCCTTTTTCCTTTATCTAATTATATTTTCTATTTTAATAGTAAGTTGGTGACTATTTATGACCCGATCAGGAGGGGGAGAGGTTCATCCATTAGCTCCAAAAATTGAGCATACATTCAAAGGAGAACACAAAGATAAATTATCAATCAAGGGGGCATACCTGAACATCAACAGGGTAATCAAGGTCCTCAAAACTTAGATATGAGGGTAATGTTCAAGGAAGACGGCATGCATAGAGGGACTATGCAACACTTACAATTGATGGAGCAAGTTCTAGCATTCAAAAGCCTACAATTCAATCAAATAATTTTGAAATATAGCATGCCATTATTCAAATGATTCAACATCTAGTACAATTTGATGGTGGAGCAAGCAAGGATCTAAACTTGCATATAACTAATTTTTGAGAAATATATGACAGATTCAAACATAATGGAGTTAGTGATGATGCCATAAGTCTTCGGTTGTTCCCATTTTCTCTAAACGAAAAAGCTAAGAGTTAGTTAATTTCATAGCCAGCAGGATCCATCTCCACATAGGAAGAGATGGTACAAAACTTCATGGGCAAATATTTTCCTACTTAAATAACTGCTAAAATGCGTAATGCTATCACTATGTTTGTGCAACTTGATGGAGAATTAATGTATAAGGCTTAGGAAAGATTTAAAGAATTGCTCAGAAGATGTCCATATCACAGTCTTCCAGATTGGCATCACGTTCAAACTTTCTATATTGGGCTAAATGCAAGTACAAAGAGTCATGTTGATGTAGCCTTTGGTGGGTCGTTTAGGAGCAAAACTTCTAAATCTGTATGGTCCTTATTAGAGGAGATGACTTCCAATGCGTAAAATTGGCCTGTTGAAAGGCTATCAAATAGAGGAGTTCATTAAATAGATGATTCTACAATAATTACTGCAAAATTAGATGCTTTGGCTAAGAAAATCGAGGACTTAAGGAGGCCAAAATGTGATTTTTGTGGGGAAGGGCACCTAAACAATGAATTCCAATCAGATAATCTCTTTTAATGTTCGATCTATTGAAAGTGTTAACTTTGTTGCTGGAAATTTCAGGATAAATAATCTTTTTTTATAAATAATAAATAATCTTAATAGCAACTCTTACAACCCAATTGGAAGAAGCATCCAAATTTTTCCTAAAGCAATAACAACAATAGACATCCTCCACAAACTATCCATCAACCTCCTTCTGGGTTTCAACAACCAAAAAAGAAATTAGATTTTGAAGAAGTCCTTAAAACACTTACACTAACCATAACTTCCCTCATTAGTGAATCAAGAAGATTTATACAAAATACCCAAACTTTTATGAATGAGACAAAATCAGCCTTGAGAAATCAATAAGCTTCCATCCAAAATATAGAACTAAACTGGGCCAACTAGCAAACCAAATATCTAGTAGGGATCTAGGAACTCTCCCTAGTAACACTGCAAAAAATCCTAGAGAGCAGCTTCATGCCATCGAGGTGAGTGATGAGAGAAATAACAGTGAAACCATGCCTACTGAAGTCAAAAAGACTCCTACCTTTGTGAATGTCAATCCAACACCTACCTTGAACAATCTAAAGTTGAGCCTTTTCCAAATCATTATCAAAGGAAACAAATGGGGGAGGAAGTGAAAGACAAAGGAAAAGAAAAGGTGGGAGAAAGTAGCAAAGCAAGGAAAGGTAAGAAGAATCAAGATTGCGTCTATGATCTGCAACTTAAACATGGAGGTAAGTTGCCCTATCCTCAAATATTACAATAGCAGTAATTGGATAAAAAGTTTGAAAATTTTCTTAATTTATTTAAGCAATTGCACATTAACTATAGCACCCCACTCTCGCAAGACATGTACCTGACATCCTGAGTGATGTCTGAGTGCATGGTATGCTAGAATAGTTAAACACTTGAAACTCAGTACAAAGTTTTTTCAAAAATAGCACAAGCGTATGCGGAAATCAATAATCAATTAGGCCCACTTTATTCATAAACTTTTTTAATCATAAGGTTTACGATTGTTTCATAAATCATCAACAAATCAGTAGCTCCTTGGGCCCATTATAGATACAAAACTCTTACAAACCTTTTCCAATTTAGAAGGTTATTACAAAATAGAAATATTCATATACACATGATACAAAAAATTTTGGAAGACTCAATTTAATACAAAAATAAAGAAATACAAATGCAGACGTGAACTAATTCTGACCTCTATCTCTTACTCAAATGTAGTGGCTATACTCTCATTTGCCTAATGGGGTAACTCTTCTGAGTCTAAAAAATATTGCAAATTTTGGGTGAATTTTGAAAACTCTGTGAGTAACCATCTTCGATGGCTCTCTCTATCACATAACACATACAGTTCACATATTCACATAATTCACATCATTTCACTAATAATCTACTGAATCACATACACTTGATCAATCATTTTACATTTTACATTCAACACATATCACATTCAGAAGTCATTCAAACCATTATAATCATTCATATCATGCATATGCAATGTAATGAGACTCACTTTTAATTTGTTACTTTGATGTAACTGAGCGCCTTTTTCACTAGACCATATCCCTTAGTGGATATCGGGATGGCCCATATCCCTTGTGGATACTGAGCTGTATTAGATAATTTATGATATCCCTTAGTGGATACCGGGTATATTCACAACTAAGCTTGAGACTCTTATCATATATCGAGCTTTAAGCTCTTTTTCACTAGCGACTCTGATCACAACTACCTTAGTGTTTCATACATTCATGGCATTGAATGCATCAATCACATATGATCAATCAGTCACTTTTACATGTCATCGGACTTTAGTCTGGCATTCAACATTTAAGTTGAGAATCACTTTTTCATTCACATGCTTATTCACATTCAGAACACATTTATCATCGGACCGTGGTTAGGCATTTAACAGTCAAGTTGTGTACATTTATTTCAATCAAATTCACATTCAAAGAGCACTTTAATGTTCTCACATTTGTCAAAATCCTCAGATATATATTGTCCAGAATCAACACATTCGCCTCAATCATATTAATAATAATTCAATGCAGAAATTTAAAATAGAATAAACACTTAAAATAAGACCATCTAGGTCGGCTCACAGTACACTCCAAATTAGGGTTAGCTTCCATGATCTGAAAACGTCTGAATGCGGATATTTATCCTACACATAAAAATTATGCAATACACACATTAATAACTTTGCACAATTATAAACATTTATTTATGCACAAATGTATGTCCAGACTATGTACAATGCATGCTAGGTATATTATTATCAAATTTTACACTTTATCCATATTCTCATTTTATAACTCGATTTCTCGTCATTTAATTTTTTTGGCATTATTTACTCTAATAAAAACCCAATTCTCATTCACTTTAACTTTATACACATTACTCCTCTCCTTTGAATCACAACTACAATCATCTTAATATCCTTATTCCTAATAAACTCATGCCTTTGGTACTTTGATATCAACAATTCATTTACTAATGTTATTCCAACATTACAATATCACACATTATCCAAACTCTCATTTCTTTTTATAACTTCTCCAAATTTCCAAACCTTCGGGTCTATTTTTCATGAACATTATGACAAGAAAAATGAAGTAATTTGGCAACACTTTCTTCTAGGTAAATGTTCCCCATTGTCTTACGTTTCTAATAACACCAAGATTATTTAATTTGGTTCAGTACTTCAAAAGTTATATTCCAAATAATTTGGACTATTCATAAGCTTAAATAGTATCCTGTACTCAAATTTAATTCAAAAATCTGAAATTCTAGAGATAAAATTAAAATTCAACTCCTTTAGAAAAATTGTAACCCTATATCTCTAGTTTAATCTAAATTAAGAATCATTACATTTGGATAACTACAAATTAATACATTGCCAAAATATCTTAACATATTCAATGAACAATACTCCAGTTATGAAGTTCCTGAATTATTCATCATTTTCATCCCAATTCAATCAATCAATCTCTTCCAAATGATTTCATACGATCATAATTTTTGGTGCAGATGAATAAAAATATGTTACAAGTTTTTTGGTTCAAATCTCATGTCTGGAGGTCGCATCCGTCTCTCATTAGTAACCATAGAAGTCACGATCGTGCAAGAGCACAATCATGAGTTTTTAACACATTTCAAATGTCAATACGATCGTGACTCTCAAACTCTTTAGAACAGTCATGATCGTGCAGAAGCATGATCGTGCTTTTCTTCTTCTCCTCCGAAGTAGCTGATTTTGTTTCTTTTCCTCTCTCCCCAAAACAAACTTTGAGGTCACTTTTATACGGTCATTTTGACAAAGAAAATGAAGGATTCAGGCCAAATATTCTACTAAACAATTTTTCCTTTATGTCTTAAGTTTCTAATGAAATTAATTTCATGCAATTTGGTTCTGTATTATGCAAATTATAATAAAATAACTACAAACTATTTCCAAACCACGACATTACACAATACTCGACTTCAAGACAAATTTTGAAACTCTTAGAGACGGAATTCGAAATTGATTCCTGCATGAAACATATAGCCACACGTCTTTAGTTTAATATAAACTTAAAATCATCACATTTTGATGTATACAAATCAAGATATAGCTAAAATACGGATGCATGTTCAGTAGAAACATTACAGCTATCATACTCTAGAAATTCTTCTTTCACTTTTTTCAAGATTTTTAACTCCTGCATTTTACATCTAACACATCTTATGCATAAATCGTTGTTTCTACTTCATTTTCTCTTCATTCTCAACTCATTATCATTAATAAACAAATCAAAATCCATTATTACTCATAAATATCAAAAACAGAACATTCATATACGAATGTTCATCCTAGCTTCTACATTTCTTCATTTTTCTGCATTTTCCTTTTTCTACACCTCTCCATTATCTTCTCTAGCTATCCTTTTAATAATTCTTTCTCATATCATGACATCACCTTACACCATTTCCTTAACCCTAAACTCATTTTAACACATCTCTAAAACACCCAAAGAATTCACCTATACACAGTGAAAACAAAGTATATATATCAACTTTTTTTGAATTTTTTGCACTCTTTTCATACACATTTTCATTGATCTTTCAAACTCAAAAATCATTTCAACACCATCTTAAGATATATTGATTATTAAATCTGTAAAATCAAAATATGCAATATACCTTGGTTTTTCACTCACGTTTCAACATATGTACATTTTCATTTTATAATATCAACGGCTAACTAATATGATGCATGTTTCATCTTATGCAATAATAAAGAACCATACAATGCTTGTTTAAGCTCTAAATATTCAAAATCACTTGAACTTTAGCTTTCCAATATCACAAGATCATCCACATTCCAAGGTTGTAGGGTTAGGTTTCTTATGGTAAAAGAAAGAGAGAACAAAATGGGAGTAGCAAAAGGTAGAGGAAAGCAAAGTGTAGCTTTGGTGAAACAAGATATGAAGAAGAAGAAGAAAAAGCTTTAAAAAGAAAGCCACCAAGAAGATATTTTAAGACAAGAACGTGGGCTTAAGATTTGGACACTTGTCCAATTCCTAAGACTTTAACTAGTTTCTCAACTAACTAGTTCTTATTGAACTAGTTCCATAACTCATCAAAATTTTCTTAATAACATCTTCTCACAAATTCTAAAGTCATCTCTAAATTTTCAAAGTCATTTTCTCAATAATTTCTAAAATCATTTTTAACAATTCCCCAATACCATTTGTTTCTTATTTCTATTTCCTTCCATCAATTTACTCGCCAAGTGGCATTTTTCTTAGTCTAATAATATTCAACATTTTTGGAATTTATTCTTAAAATTAACCAAAAATTCTAAATCAACAATTTATATTCTCCAATTCAGATTTCAATGCAAATAAATCACAATTCTCAATAATATCACATTAACAAATCAATTATACCCAAAATGTAAATGAATGCGTGTATAGTCATCTTAATGTGTGCAAAAATTCAAATTCACATGGGTGTATGCTAACATTATGCATAAGCATGAGATGCATTTTTTTAAATCCCTCATTGATCTTACATGTACCGTATTTTTGGGTTCTAACTCTTAATATGGAAACGAGATATTACATTAACATTCCTTTGGTTGAAGCAATAGCTAAAATGCCTTCTTATGCTAAGTTTTTAAAAGATCTTTTGTCGAATAAGAAGAAGCTAAAGGAATTGTCAATTAACAAGCTATTTCAGGAGACATTCATGCTCTTGCAACATGACATGCCACAAAAGATGGAAGATCCAGGGAGTTATAATATTCCTATCTCTATTGGTTATGTATATTTTGATAGATGCTTGTGTGACTTAGGAGCAAGTATTAATTTGATGCCTCTTTCTATTTATGATAGATTAAGCTTGGATGAACTTAAAAATACACATATCACTATATAGTTAGCTGATAATTCATTAAAAAAGCCTCAAGGTGTAATTGAGAATGTACTTATAAAAGTTGACAAATTTGTTTTTCCTGCGGAATTTTTTGTTCTTTATATGCTAAAAAATTGTAAGTTCCTTTAATTTTAAGGAGATCATCTTGGCCACAGGACGTGCTTTAATTGACATTTAGAAAGATAAACTTAGTTTGCGTGTGAATGATGAAACAGTGGTGTTTAATATGCACAACATTATGAAATTTCCTTCTTCTTATTATACATCCACTTACTTTCAAATAGATACAATTGATGAATTGATAAAATAATATAACTATGTTGATGATGATTCTTTGAGATACTTTTTGTAAGATAGGCCAAAGAGTGAGAATGGATTGACTACACAAGAAGAGTTGGATGAGCTAGAGAGATTAATTTTTGATAAGGTGGATTTAAGGATTGAGGAAACAAAAGCTATAAAGATAAAGGAAGAAGAAAAGCATCTAAAACCTATTGAAGAATCTCCTAATTTTGAACTTAAAACTCTCCCTTCACATCTTAAATACGCTTTTCTTGAGCAAAATTCTAAGCCTGTAATTGTTTATGTTTTTTAACGAGTGAATAGGAGGATAAGCTATTGAATGTCCTCAAAAACCACAAAAGTTCCTTAAGATGGACTATTGAAGACATAAAAGGGACAAGTCCTTTGATTTGCATGCATAAAATATTGATGGAGGACAATTGCAAGCTGGTGATCCAAACCCAAAAGAGACTAAATCTAATATGCAAAAAGTGGTAATGAAAAAAATGTGAAGCTACTCGATGCAAGTATGATCTTTCCTATTTCTGATAGTGAGTGGACTAGCCCTGTACATGTTGTTCCTAAGAATGGTGGTATGACTGTAGTAGCTAATGAAAATAATGAGATAGTTCCTACAATAACTGTGACTCGATAGCATGTGTGCATAGATTATAGGAAGCTTAATAATGTCACTAGAAAAGACCATTATCCTTTGCCATTTGTAGATCAAATGATAGAGAGATGCTGGCTTTGAATATTATTATTTCCTATAAGGATATTTAGGTTATAACCAAATTCCTATTGCACCTGAAAATCAAGAAAAAGCCAAGTTTACATACGCTTATAGTATTTTGTTTACAAGCATATGCCTTTTGGTCTTTGCAATACACCTGCCACTTTTCAATGTTGCATGACTGCTAATTTTCATGAAATGACTAAAAAGTTTTTGGAAAATTTTATGGATGATTTACACTTTTTGATCAGCCTTTTGATAACTTTTTTCATAATTTGAAGTTGGTTTTGCAACATTGTGAAGAGACTAATCTTGTGCTTAATTGAGAAAATTGTCACTTTATGGCTAAAGTTGAATTGATTGAAATTTTACCACACACCTACATCCATTAAGGGAGTATGAAATTTTATGGGACATGCAGGTTTTTATAGACAATTTATAAAAGATTTTTCAAAAATGGCAAAACCACTTTCAAATCTTTTGATGAAAGACACTAAGTTTAATTTTTTATAAGTGTTTATATGCTTTTAATGTGTTGAAAGAATTTTAGTATCTACACCTATTATGTTGTCCCAAAATTAGTCAAAGGCTTTTGATTTAATGTGTGATGCTAGTGTTGTGTTGTAAGGGCAGCATTGGGGCAACAACAAGATAAAATTTTTAGGCCAATATATTTTGTTAATCGCACACTTAATAAAGTCTAGATTAAATATGCTACAACTAAAAAAGAGTTACTAGCAATTTTGATTGCTTTTTACAAGTTTCGATTATATTTAACTAGGTCTAAGGTTATTGTTTTTACTGACCATTCAACTTTAAGATGTCTTTTTGCAAAGAAAGATGCCAAACCCAGATTCTTGTGATGGATTCTTCTCTTACAAGAATTTGATCTTGAAATAAAAGGCAGGAAGGGAAGTAAAAACCAAGTAGTTGATCATCTCTCAAGGATTGAAAAGAAATGAGTGGAGGAGACAGAAATAAAAGAGGAGTTTCCCGATGAGACAAATTTCTCTTTGTCCATTCCTTGTTCAATTTCAGCGATTAATAAATTACTATAGTTTGCATATTTTGCTAATTATTTGGCCGATAATATAATTCCACAACACCTCACTTACCAATAAAGAAAGAAGTTTTTACGAATGTCAAATATTATTTTTGGGAGGAACCATATCTATTTAAATGGTGTGTGGATGGAATGGTGAGAAGGTGCCAAATAGCAGCCGAAGTACTGCAATCAGGCTTTTCTGGCCTACTCTCTTCAAAGATGCTTTTGCATTTGTTTCTTTTTGTGATAGTTATCAACGAACTAGGAATATTTCTAAAAAGATGAGATGCCTCATACTAATATTTTAATTTTTGAAAATTTTGATGTATGGAGAATTGACTTTATGGGACCATTTCCTCCTTCACCCGGTAATTTATACATTTTAGTAGCAGTTGATTATGTTTCTAAGTGGGTTAAGGTTACACCTACATGCACCAATGATGCTAAAGTTGTGTTACAATTTATACGAAAACACATTTTCACTAGATTTGGCACACCTAAAATAATAATTAGTGATAAAGGGAATCATTTCAAAAATAAACAATTTTCAATCCTGCTTCAAAAATATGGGGTGCATCACAAAAATGGTACATCATATCATCCCCAGATAAGCGGACAGGTAGAAGTGTCAAATAGGGAACTAAAACAAATTTTGGAAAAGATTGTGAATAGTGTTGGAAATGATTGGGTTATTAAATTGGATGATGCACTGTGGGCATCGACCTGCATTTAAAACTCCTATAAGCATGTCACCTTAAAGGTTAGTTTTTGGTAAAACTTGTCATCTTCCTATTCAATTAGAGCATTGTGCTTATTGGGCAACTAAAATTTTGAATTTTAATTTAAAGTCTGCACAAGAAAGACGTTTGTTGTAGCTTGATGAGTTAGATGAATTTAGAAAGAATGCTTATGAGAATGCAAAAAATTATAAAGAAAAGACTAAGAAGTGGCATGATAAGCACATACAAGGCAGAATTTCAATTGGTTCAACAAGTCTTGCTTTATAATAGCCATCTGCGACTTTTTTCGGACAAATTGAAGTCTAGGTGGTCTAGTCCTTACCGAGTAGTTAGCACTTCACCTTTTGGTGCAGTTGAAATTTTGAATGAAAAGAAAAATAAAAGATTCAAGGTTATTGGACAATGACTTAAGCATTATATGGTGGGTAACTATCTGCAGCAATTGCCTTCTAGACTCTTAGAAGAACCATGAAAAGAGAGAGAAAGTCAAGCTAATGACTATAACTTAGAACTCAATTTTTCTCTTTTTTATTTTGAATTGAATTTTTTAGTTAAAGTTATTGTTTTCCTTTTAAGAATCCTCCACCACCCAAGACATGAGTGGCACCTTAGGGAAGTTTCCTTACTCCATCTTTATGCATTATTTTTCTAACATTGGGGACAATGTTATCTTTTAAGTTTGGGGGTGGGAAATTTCTTTAAAATTTTAAGTTTAATGAAAATCTTTTGAAAAGAAAAACATGTCCTAGAGTTCATTTTTTTGTGATAAAATTCAATGCTCTAGGATGATATATGATTGCTAAAGAATATAACTTAAGAAAAATGCTTGATATTGCTTCAATTTTATATATAAGCTGAAATTTTGTTTCTTTTAAGTCCAAATTTGATTGTGATCCATGATTGATATTACTTTGGGATTACTGGAAACATTTTATGTAAATTTTGCTTGAACAAAGTATTGTATCTAACTAACTCCTAGAAAGGCGAAATAACTGATTTGGGACCTTATTAAAAAAGTGATTTAGGTTATGTTTGGCCGTTTGAACCTTTCTAGCCTGCCCCATACTAAATATCATCCCTAGTATCCCTTTGAGCCTTTATTGATAGTTATGAGCCTTTTTGTTATTCTTTCATAGCCTGCAGTTATCCTAACCTTGACCCCAAATATTTATAACTTTACCTGTGAGAGAACTAATTTGGTCATGTAAAAGCATTCAGAGCTATAAGAGGAAGCATAAGGGTGGAGGTAGTTTGAGGGGATTAGGTAAGTGAGGAGAGTATGACAATATTTTTTTCACCAAAAAAATCTATATAATGGCCTAAGTTTGGGGATGGAAAATGCAATTACAACCATATTTTGGGGAGACTAGCAACTCATTACACATTCTTTATGGAATTCGTTGTCTTTACTGGAACTTGAATCAAAAAAGAGGGGGAAAAATTAAAAAAGAAGAAGAAAAAAAGAAAAGGAAAGAAAAGATTAAAAAAAGAAAAAAGAAAAAAAAGCCAAAGTTATAAGTAAAATTTAAGCAACTTTTGAGTGAATGTTAAGCAAAGAGAGTGAAACATGAAAAAAAAAAGAGTTTAAGAGGACAAATAAGGAGGGGATCATAAAGAGTGGTAGGGTTGAACCAAGGAAATGGTGAGGGAGTCATTATTAAGCATATGAATGAAAGTTTTGATGTTGTAAAGTGCCCAAAAATGTGTTTTCTCACTTTGAATACTCCATTCCTTTCTTTATTTCAACCATTTAGTGCAAGCTTGTTTAAGTCCTAATGATCTTGGAGATGGTCTTGAATCAACATTAGTGGAGATTGGTGCAAAAAGCAAGCCTATGGGAGTTAGATTGGAAATTTGCCTTGCATATAGCTGGTTTGCATAACACTATCCAAGAAACTGAGTAGTAGCATGATTGGTTAAGCATGATTAGGAGGATGAGAAAAGGACATGGTTTTTGTTTATAAAAAAATAAGGTTGCAATATCTTGTAAAGTCTTTGGGTTATATTCCTAATGCAATTTCTTAGAATTTGGAAGAAGTTTATCTATTTTTTAATTATTTTGTTTGCTTGAAGATGAACAGACTATAAGTTTGGGGCTAATTTGATGCCTAAAAATTCTGCAGTACTATTTAGTATGTTTTTTCTATTCTAGCATAACTTTGTGCCCTATTTTGTTAATTTAGACTTCTAATTTGCTGCTTAATTTAGTTTTATATTGTTTTGCAAAAGTCTTGCTAGAATTTAGGAATTTTGGAGCTAAAAATAGGAAGGATTGAAGATATATGGCCAGATGCTAATTCTATATACAAAAGGACTCCAAAATAGGTATACAAAGGGACTCCAAAATAGGTATACAAAAGTCTTCTAAATCAAGAAAAGACCTTCCTAATCAAACTAAGATAAGGATAAATTTTCAGTATAAAAGGGGCTGTCACATATCATATTTCACACCCAACACAACCTACACTCAAGAGAGAAGGTTGGGAAGAGGGGATTATCCTAGTTTCAGGGTTTTTCGTTATATTATTTCCATCATGTCTTTTTATGAATTTATTACTAGTTGTGTTTTTGTTTGCAAACATGTTAGCTTACTTTCTTTTTAGTGCCAAGGAGGCTGAATCGAGCCCTATTCTACCATGATTTGATTGTTTAATTGTTATCTTTTAACACATGAAATTATATTTATTCTATTCTTAATGCTTCTTTGATTTTTATGCAAGTTATTCACTAAAGCAACTTGAAACATGGACCTTTAATTGATACATGTATGGAATCCTTAGTTGAATTGATTATTAGATCTTGATAAAGCATAGCTAGGATTACTAAGACAACTTGAAATATTAGACTCTTAGATGATTTTGGTGCTAATATTACATGAGTTTCATTGATTTTTTATGCATCTAGATAGTATTTTATTGATTACAAGACATAAAAATTAGGTATTTGATGTCAAAAATTCTTCTAGATAGTTAGTTAGAATCTAAAATATGGCTGACTTTATGCAAAGAAACTACACTAATTCATGTAAAGAAAGTACATTTAAAGCTTTTCAGGGGTGAGGGAAAGTTGAACTTTGGTATGTTTTTAGTGAATTAATTAGTTCTTTAAGTATTTTTGGATAGCTACTAATTGTTAGTCAATAACTTCATAATCGACAGCTTAAATAGTAGTCAAAGGTCTGATTTTGAGTATTAATGATCAATCCTCTTAGGAACGATATCTATACTGCTATACTATAATTCTAATGCATTTGTTAGGTGAAAGTTTAGCTCGTATCATCGATAATTCTTAAATGGCTTTCACCTTTTCAGAGTCAACCTCAACTCCTTTAGAATTCACCACAAATCCTAAGAAGACAACTTTATCCATGCAAAATGAACAGTTCTTATGGTTTGCATAGAACTTGTCTTTCCTAAGCACATCCAAAATAGCCTTACATACATGACATGTTCATTTAATTTCTTACTGTAAATCAATATATCATCAAAGTAAACAATCACAAATTTACTAAGGAATTCATGCAAAACATGATTCATTAAGCACATGAAAGTACTAGGCGCATTAGATAAGCCAAGAGGCATAACCAACCACTTATATAATCCATATTTGGTCTTAAATGGGGTTTTTCATTCATTACCTTCTTCCATCCTAATTTGATGATAGACACTTTTTACATAAATTTTGGTGAATATGTAAGCACTATACAACTTGTCTAGCGTATCATTTAATCTAGGATAGGATGGTGATACTTTACAGTGATCTTATTGACCGCTCTACAGTCCGTTCACATCCTCCAAGTTTCATCTTTCTTTGGCACTAAAATAACTGGCATAGCACAAGGACTCATGTTCTCCCTCACATACCCCTTTTTAAGCAATTCATCCACTTTCCTTCGTAATTTTTTTGTCTCCTTTGGATTGCTTCGATCTTCTAGTATCAAGTCAGTCTAGTGCTCAATCCCTCTCAAAGATGGTAATATTGCGATAAGTTCACAAATACATTAGGCAAATTTAGGCCAAGGTCAGTGCTAGTAAACAATATTTCCTTAAACTGAATCAAGATTAAAGCCCTCTTGCCTAAGTATGCACTCTTTAACTCTCTCTCTTTTACATAAAAACATGGTTGTGTCTTAAAATTTTCACTCCTGTCAATTTCTCTTCACTCACTTTTCACATTCTTTTCCTCGCTTATGTATTCACACACCATGGGGCCTTTAATTTTATTCTTTTCTCTTATAGCCTCTTTTCTTTCTTCTTTCTTTTTCACTCATTACCTAAATTCCTGCTTGATGATTGTTGAATTTTTAGTTGTTCAAGGTATGCTTCTTTAGGTGATAAAGGAGCAAGGGTAACTTTCTACCCATTATACATAAAAGAATACATATTCTTGTACCCAGTAAGCATAACAAGCCTATCAAATTACTATGGCCTACCCAATAATATAAGACCAGCTTGCATAGGCCTGACATCACACATAACTTCATCCACATAACTAACAATAGAGAATGCAACAACTACTTGGTAACTTTAACTTCACCACTATTATTCAACCATTATAGTCTATATGGATTAGGGTGTTTATCACATTTCAACCCAAACTTCTAGTACTAGCGACGTTTGTTCAACTACCCCATCTATAATCATGCTACAAGTGTAACATCCCATTACTTATGGGAATGTTAGAATAATAAATATGAGTGAACAATGAGAGTTTAGAAATGCCTGTGCATGCTCATGCATAATGTGACATAAACATATATATGAATAGTGAAGTTGTTGCACTTGAAAATAATTATACATGCATTCATGAATAGTTCCGGGTATAATTAGATTGAGATGTAAATTTTGACTATTTTGATAATTTTGAATTTATTTATGTTGAAAATTCTATTGGACAATAAGAGTATTGTATTTGAAAATTTTGGTGAACGTAGGCATAGATTTTGGGAAAAATTATAGAAAATAGGAAAAAGACATCAAATAAAGAATTGGAGATAATAGGATTGTAAAGATGAGAGTTTAGGGGAGTTAGTTTCAAAAGAAACTAAGTTAGAGCTTAGATGTGAGTGAAGTGACAAATGTCACTTAGGTTTATGTAC
>JANZLD010431987.1:0-15413 GCA_026413575.1 Erythroxylum carthagenense
ATCTATATGTAACAACTCTAGAGGTCTAGACGAAGTTACAATATTTTTAGAAGAAAAAGATGTTTTAACCTGTTTTCTTTTATGAAAACTTTCACAAAAGAAATCCTTGTTAAAACTTATTTTTGGTAAACCTCTTACCAAATTATGTTTAATTAACTTAGAATTATGTTTAAAACTAATATGGCCTAGCTTTTTATGCCAAATCAATTTTTCTTCATCAGTTGATATAAAACAAGAAAAATTTTCACTTTACTATTCTTCTAAATTAATATTATAAAGATTATTTCATCTTTTTGCATAAAAGAATATAGAACCGTCCTTGTTTTTTACTACACAAGAGTTTTGATTAAAGGATACTTTAAAGCCAGACTCACATAATTGACTTACACTAATCAAGTTATGTTTTAAACCTTCAACTAGCAAGACATTATCAATAGATGCAAAGGAATCTTTACCAATTTTGCCGATTCCAACTATTTTGCCTTGTTAGTTCTCTCCAAAAGTTACTAATCCTCCCTTCTTACTTTGAAGATCTAGGAACATAGACCTTCTTCCCATCATGTGTCGCGAGCATCCACTATCCAAATACCATTGGTGCTGGCTGCTTCTTCTAAGGAAGGAGATCTGCAGGAGATAATATATTCTTTTTAGGTACCCAGATTTTCTTGGATCCTTTGGGGTTGGTCTGAAAATTATTCATAGAATGAAAATGAGAAGATTGGTAATATTTCTTTCTATAAGGAATAAAGTTCTTTTTATGATAAGTATTGGTTTTAGTAAACCCTAGACCACTCTTATCATTAGGATGTTTATATTTCCTAATCATATCATTCATTTTCTTTGTACTTTCAGTAAAGGATGATAAATCCGCTAAGAGATAATTAATCCTTTGTTTCAACTGACTAATCTCTTCAGATCTATCTACTGTTACCTTTTTCTTCATTACGTCTATTTGTTTCATGAGGCAGACGTTTTCTTTCTCTATTGCTTCCATGTCTTTCAAGTTTTCTATGTACTTTCTTTTTAGGGATCTATACTACCTTAGTATAGCATGAGAATCTTCTAACAATTCTAGATATGCATCTTAGAGTTCATTAAAGTTAGAAGTTACCTCCTCGTCACCTTCGTTTTCAGTTACCAAGCATTTGTTTGCTTATACTGAAGTTTATGAATCAGAATCAGATTTGGATGAATCCAAATATTCCCAAGTAGCCATCATACTCTTTTTATTTTCTTTATTCTTCTTCAGCTTTCTTTTCAGCAACGGACATTCATACTTGTAGTGTCCTGGTTTGTTGCACTCGTAGCAAATGATAGAGACCTTCTCGTTCTTGAATTCATCTTTACTATTTTTCTTGGAAGAAAAAACTTTGTTTCCTTTTTCTTTCTTCTTCCACTTTCTTTTGATCTTCCTTGAGATAAAAGATAATTCATCATCATCTTCACTTGAATCTTGTTCAGATTCACTGGTGTCATCATTCTTGATTTCTTCGATCTTTAGTGCTTTTGATGATGAACTTCTATTTCTTTGATTCTTGTGATTTTTTTGACGAACTTTTAATGCTATAGACTTGCCCCTTCTAGGTTTATCTTCAGCATCAAGCTCCACTTCATGTATCTTCAAAGAACCAAGCAACTCATCAAGCTTTAATTTGCTCAGGTCCTTGGCTTCTTATACTGTTGTGACTTTAGGTCTCCATCTTTTGGGGAAACTCCTGAGAATCTTTCTTATATGGTCTTGATTGTCATAGATCCTCCCAAGAGCTTTCAGTCCATTAACAATAGTTTGAAATCGTCCAAACATCTGATCAATGGACTCATCTTCTTTCATTTTAAACAGCTCATACTGATGTACAAAAATGCTGATCTTGGACTCCTTTACTTAATTTGTGCCTTTAAGTGCAATGGATAAGGTATCCCACATCTCCTTCGCAGCTTCGCATCCATAAACTTTATCATATTCACTTCTACTTAAGGCACAACTCAGAAAAAATTTAGCCTTTGAATTTAGTTAAAATCTTATTTTGTCATCGACTAACCATCTGGTACGTGGAATAGTATTGCAATCATCATCTACTAGTACGTATGGTCTATTCTCGATGATGTCCCAAAGATCAACACGTGTGGATTCAATGAAAAGCTGCATCCTGTCCTTCCAATTATGATATTCCTTACCATTAAACGTAGGAGGTCTTCTGACGGAGGCATCTTTAGTAATAAACACGTGTGATTCTGCCATGAATCTTTGTCCTCAATGTGTAAAGGTGTTTCTTGGAAACTGAGCTCTGATACTAATTGAAGAAAATCACATGTAAATATAGAACTCACTAAGTACACAAGAAGGGGGGGTGAATTGTGTAATCTTTTTGTGAATACACAAGACCTTTGATAATCTTTTAAAAAAGAAACTTTTTCAAGTATTAAGTGAATACCAAAAGGGTACTTAGTTAAATTGCAAATAACTCGTATAAACTTGTAGAAGAACAAGAATATTTAAGAGTAAAGAGTTAGAAGATAGATGATGCTATTTTTATACTGGTTTACCCCAAACTTTGGGCTACGTCCAGTCCTCAGAGTTCTTCTGAGTTTTCACTATACTTCGTCAAAATTACAAATATTCTTTCTTCCCTTCCAGAGCCTCTTTAAGTCTCTTACACTGAGTATTCTTTCAGCTATCTTAGCCCCTCCAACCTCTCAGCCTTTTCTTTCTCTCATTAGAAAGATAATGTGAGCTTTTGTTACAATAATGTTAGCTCTCGTATATCGCACAGAATTTTTGTAAGCAATAACTTGTAAGCATAAAGTTTGTTCAGTCTTCGACTACAACTAATATTTATAGCCTAAGTCTCCATCCGCTTCTTGAATCTTGATAACTGCTTCTTGCTTCTTGCTTCTTACATCTTGCATAAACTGTTATTCAGTTGAGTTCTATAACTAATTTAACTTGCTTCTTCTTAGTTTTCGGAACTTCTTCTGAGTTTTCAAACTTCTTCTGTGTTTCATTGTTTGTTTTGTGTTCTGAAACTTCTTATGTGTTTCGACATTTCTTCTGTGTTTTTAAACTCCATTTGTGTTTTACAACTTCTTCTGTGTTTTGAAACTCCTTCTGTATTTCGCAACTTATTATGTGTTTTGAAACTTCTTCTGTGTTTTGCAACTTCTTCTGTGTTTTGAAACTCCTTCTGTGTTTCGCAACTTCTTCTGTGTTTTAAAACTCCTTCTGTGTTTCGCAACTTCTTTTGTGTTTTGAAACTCCTTCTGTGTTTCGCAACTTCTTCTGTGTTTTGAAACTACACGCTTAACACACACATCGAAACAGTTCAGTTCATTTATTTCAAAAGTTATTATTATTTGATTATCAACAAAATTATTAATTGTGAAGTCATTTTGACTTAGCAATATCTAGTTCTTATCGTTTTATATTACTTGTCGACGGGATACACTTTCCTCTAGTTTGATCAAAATAGTATTTAATTTATATTGCTTTTTTCAAACCACAATAAGTTTTTGGCACCGTTGCTGGGAAATTTCCTTATTGTGAGTCATTAGGTTAGACGGTATTAATTATCTCAGATTTAATTCTTGCTTCATTGTTTATTTTCATATTTTAGTTGTTTGCTTGATTGCTTTACTTCGATGTGTTTTATTTTTCATTCTTAGCTCTATTATTATTTGGTTTTTATTTATTCCATTTTGTTTATGCTCACTCATGGTCAAAAGCCTGAGAATTTGCTACTAGATACTGAGATTGAAAAAACTGCTCTCAAGTTGTGTAAGGAAACCAGACTGACCTGAAATAGTAACACAGAAGAAGGGATCAGAGAAGAGCCATTTGTGGAGATGGAGTAGCACGAGTAGGGTTTGATGCCTCATCCTGAAGAGGGAAGGGAGTCGACTATGATGAATTTGACTATGGGGCACAATAATAGACCCATGTTTCCTATTATAAGGCCGATGATCACAACGAAAAGTTTTAAAATTCCTCACAGCATTAAATTCATAATGAGAGCATCTCAGTTTGGAGGATTTCCTTTAGAGGATCCGAATACCCATTTGGAGACCATTCTAGATATTTGTGATTTGTTCAAGAATAATCGAGTGTTGGATGATGCGGTGAGTTTAAGGTTATTCCCATTTTCTTTAAGGGATAAAGCCACAGCATAGTTAGCCAGTTTATAGTTAGGATTGATTACTACATAATACGAGATGATGAGATTATTTCTAGCTAAATTTTTCCCTCCTGCTAAGGTAGCAAAGATGAAGAATGAGATCACTTCCTTCACCCAATATGAAAATGAAAGTCTATATGAAGCATGGGAGCAATTTCAAGATCTATTGACACAGTGTCCTAGTCATAGGTTCTCCACATGGTAGTACGTTAATACTTTTTATATAGGAATGACCCCATCGACCAGGAGTACCATAAATGCTGCAACAAGAGGTAGCTTAATGAGAAAGATGCCAGATCGGGCCTACAAGTTGATTAATGAGATGGCCACTAATAGATTTTAGTATCATACAAATAGGCATCCAAAATGACCTACAGGAGCTCGTGTAGTAGACAATATAGTGGCTTTATCAACTCAGATGGGTGTTTTGACGAAGAAGTTGGATAATCTGATGCATATTGTAAGAGGAGGAGCTAGTTTTTCATTGCGGAGTTGTGCTATATGCGAGCATTGAGGTGGGGATTCCCATGTATCTTCTGAGTGTCAAGTTCGGAATCCTTTTTCTCAAGAGATAGAAGAGGCTCATTATATGGGAAACTGTAACAGAAAGAGAAGGAATCCATACTATAACACCTACAACCTAATGTGGAGGAATCATCCAAACTTATCTTGGCAAAACGATCAAATGGCACAACCACGGTCATCTAATGTTCAGAGATAGCCACCTCTAAGTTGTAAGCCTTCTAATCTTGTATCACCAAAGAAATCTAATCTCAAAGAGCTACTCTTAAAGTACATCTCCACCATTAAGGTTAGGATGTAGAATCAAGAATCTTTTATTAGAAATTTGGAGAATCAGGTGAGACAGATTGCAAGTTTGTTGAAGGAAAGATCTTTGGATTCATTGCCTAGCCATACTAAGGCTAACTTAAGAGAACATATAAAGGCAATTTTATTGAGGAGCAGCAGACAGCTTGAGGAAGTTAAGGAGAAACAGAAGGATAAAGAAGTGGAAAAAAGTGAAGAAGAAGAAAGTCGGGGAGAGTAGCAAAGAGGCCAAGGAAACACCAGCTGCAAAGGAGGGTCATCCAAGGTTATTTGTTGACCCATCACGCAATCGATAAGACCTCGAATACCTTATCCTCAAAGGTTGAAAGGTATGCAATTAGATAAGCAGTTTGGTCATTTTATTAAGATATTTAAAAGTTGCATATAAACGTTCCTTTTTTTGAGGTCATAGTGCGAATGCTTTCTTATGCTAAGTTTTTCAAAGAAATTTTGTCTAATAAGAGGAGGCTTGCGGACTATACCTCAATAAAGCTAAATGAGGAGTGTTTGGCCATATTGTCAAAAGGTTGCCACTGAAGTTGAAGGATCCATAAAGTTTTACTATTCCTTGTGTTATTATTGAATTGCATATAGATAGGGCTTTAATGGATTTAGATGCGAGTAATAACTTAATGCCTCTTTTTATTACTGTTAGGAATGGCAGAGCCCAAACCCATTACTGTTTCACTTCAGCTAGCAGATAGGTCCATCACTTATCTTAGGGGAGTCACTGAAGATGTATTGGTCAAGGTCGAGAAATTCATCTTCCTGGTGGATTTCTTAGTCCTTGACATGGAGGAAGATAAAGACATCCCCATCATTCTTGGGAGACCTTTCATGGCTACTACCTGGACCATCATCGATGTGCAGCGTGGAAAGCTTATCTTGAAACTTCAAGATGAAGAACTAGTGTTTGATGTGTTCAATGCTATAAAGCATCCTTCTACTCTTGACTCTTGTCATTTTATTGACATTTATTCTTTTGATGCCGATAATTCTTCTATTGTTTATGCAGGTTTGTTAGAAGGTGAAGTGCAAGGAATGATTGAAGAGTTAGGGAAAGAATTACAAGAAGAGTTGGAGGATATTGGAGTTAAGTTGGAGTAGGCAAGTTGGACAAATTGTAGAGCATACGAGCCTCTCCAATGTGTAGCCAAGCTATTTCAGAAGCCTTAAACTGAAGAGCCTTCTTCTCTTGACCTTAAACCTCTTCCAATTCATTTAAAGTACGTTTATCTTAACCCACTTGAGTAGTTACTAGTTATCATTTCTTCTTGTTTGTCAAGTGTTATAAAGGAGTAGTTGTTGAGGGTACTGTAGGACCACAAGAAGGCTATTGGGTGGTCCATTACATATATCAAAGGTATAAACCCTTCTTTTTTCATGCACCACATTTTCATGGAGGATGGAAGCAAGACGATGGTGTAGCACTTGAGGAGACTTAACCCACACATGAAGGAGGTAGTGAAAGATGAGGTAGTAAAGCTTCTAGATGCAAGTATTATCTACCCCATTTTTTATTCTAGTTAGGTAAGTCTTGTGTAAGAGGTGCCAAAGAAAGGAGGTACCACTGTGGTTGAAAATGAGAAAATGAATTAATAGCCACTAGGAAGGTAATTGGGTGGAGAATGTGCCTAGATTATAGGAAGTTAAATGATGCCACAAGGAAAGATCATTTTCCTTTACCTTTCATTGATTAGATGACTGAGAAATTAGCTGGACATGACTTTTATTGTGCCTTAGATGGATATAGTGGATATTTGCAAATTTCGGTAGTCTCGGCAGATCAAAAGAAAATAACTTTTACATGTCCTTATATTACATTTGCATATAGATGTATGCCATTTGGGTTATGTAATGCTCCGGCTACAATTCAAAGATGCATGATGGCTATTTTTTCTGACATGCTTGAATCTTGCATTGAAATTTTTATGAATGACTTCTCTATGTTTGGTACTTCATTTGATGCATACTTGGATATCTTAGATAAAGTCTTGATTAGGTGTGAAGAGGCACATTTAGTGCTTAATTGGAAAATTTTTCATTTCATGGTCTAGGAGTGAATTATTTTAGGTCACAAGATTTCTATCAAGGGTATAGGGTAGAACCAGTAAAAATTAATCTCATTAAGAAACTTCCACCACCAAATAATGTTAAATCCATTAGAAGTTTCTTAGGCCATGTTGGTTTTTACCGTAGGTTCATTAAGGATTTTTCTAAGATTGCTAGACCTTTAACTGAGTTGTTTAAAAAATATGTTGTATTTGCTTTTAACAATAAATGTTTCACATCTTTTCAGTTGATAAAGGATATGCTTGTGACTGCACCTATTCTTATATCTCCTGACTGGTCTCTTCCTTTTGAATTAATGTGTGATGTAAATGATTATACGGTGGGTGTTGTTTTAGGCCAAAGGCGAGGTAAGACCTTTCATCCCATTTTTTATGCAAATAGCACACTAAACAACACACAATGCCATTACACCACCACAGAGAAAGAGATGTTAGCTTTTGTGTTCTCTTTTGAAAAGTTTTGCTCATATTTTGTTTTGTCTAAAATGATTGTGTATACTAACCATGTGTCTTGAAATGATTGATGACAAAACCTAATTCTAAACTAAGACTAATTCATTGAGTGTTACTTTTGCAAGAGTTTGACATTGAGCTGAGGGATAAGAAGGGAGACGAGAATTTTATAACTGATCACATGTCAAGGTTATATGAAGTTTCCATGGAGAATGCAATAAATAAGGACATTCAGGAGACTATTCCTGATGAGCATCTGATGGTTATGACAGTTACTCCTTAGTTTGTAAACTATGTAAACTACCTCGCTGGTAATATCTATCCCCCTTATTTTTATTATGCTCAAAAGAAAAAGTTTTTGTCTAAGGTAAGATACTATCTTTGGGATGATCCTTTGCTTTACAAGATTTGTGTGGATGGTATTTTTAAGCGTTGCATTCTTGAAGAGGAAATGTCCTCTGTGTTATATCATTATCATTCTAGAGAGGCTGGGGCACATTATGGTGCATCTAGGATAACTTATAAGGTTTTAGAGTGTGGTTTATATTGCCCCACCTTATTTAGGGATGTATATGCATTTGTCAAATCTTATAATAGGTGTCAAAAGGTCGGCAATATTAGTAGGAGACATGACATGCTATTAACTATCATTCTTGTTTGCGAGGTTTTTCATGTTTGGGCCATAGACTTTATGGGACCATTCCTTAAGTCTTTCTCCAATCAATATATATTGTTTGTTGTTTATTATGTTAGCAATTGGTGGAAGCAGAGGCATTGCCCATAAATGAGACTAGAGGTGTTGTTAAGTTTTTGAAGAAAAATATTTTTACACATTTTGGCACACCTAGGGCTATTATTAGTTATGAGGGGTCGCATTTTTGCAACAAACTTTTTGATTCATTATTAATTAAGGATGGGGTGACCTATAAGGTTGCTACTTCATACTATTCCCAACCTAGTGGGCAATTTGAACTCTCAAATAGAGAATCAAAGAAATACTAAAGAAAACTATTAATGCTTCTAGACGAGACTGGTCTTTAAAGCTAGATGATGTATTTTGGGCATATAGGACCGCATTTAAGACACCCATAAGCATATCACCATTTAGGATAGTGTATGGCAGGCCTTGTCATTCTCCAACTGAGTTAGAGCATCGTGCATACTGAGCTACCAAATTTCTTAACTTTGATTTGTCTTCTACAGGTGCTAAGAGACTTATGCAGCTTCACCAGCTTGAAGAGTTCCGTTTGGATGCTTATAATAATTCAAAGTTGTATAACGAGCATGTGAAGAAGATCCTCCACTGAGACTTTAAGTTAGGTGATCAATTATTGATCTACAACTTTAGTCTTCGTCTTTTTCCAAGGAAGCTTAAGTCAAGGTCGTATGGTCCATTCAAGGTGATCCAAGTCTTTCCTTTTGGGTTCCTTAAGGTGAAACTAGAAAATGCAAACCCCTTCAAGGTAAATGGACAACGAGTTAAATTGTATATGCCCAGCTTTGTGGATAATTTTGAGGAGCGATTGTCTCTTCATGACACTTCGCCTCCTTGATCATAATGCATGCCTTTTAGTAGGACTGTAGTTTTCTTTCTCTTCTTTGTTGTAGTTTCCTTTGTGTTTTTTTCTAGTTTAATGCATTTCTTTGAGTTGTTTTAAGTTTTCTTTAGGGTTTGCGTGGTTGGTGGCAGAGTTCTTGGCCGATTATTTTTCAAGGAAGTTTCTTCTTCCTCTTTTCCCTCTTTATGTTTGATTGTTGCCTACTTGAACATTAGGGACATTGTTCATATTTAGCATAGGAGGGATTGAGATTATATGCTTACTGATGTTTATGATATTGATGTTGATATTGAGAGATACACATTTGAATGGTTGCGACTCTTTTGGTAGCTAACTTGGATCCCAATTTTGATGAATTTGACCATACAATTTTGTCAAAGTAGTTGGAAGGAGAATTATATATGTAAATTTGGATTAGGTAGCTTGAGAGGATAGTGAACTATGTGGATTGATTAAAGTAGTTGATTGCATAAACTTAGTCAATAACTAATGCTGAGTGATGAGGCAATGTATGGAGTTTCGACGGATTTTTCTTTAAGGACATGTAAGGTCTTGAGCTATATGACTGCATCTCATAGTCATTTATTTTCTTTATTGTATGTGATGCTTCCCTATGTGGATTGCCTTTAGAGCTTACTCTGAACCTATTTGATATTGCTAGTTACATACTTTATAGACATGATAAAGGCCTTCTTTGTTTTTAACATTTAGCTTAAATGACCCACTAGGTCATTTTTCCTTACTACCCCCTTTGAGCCTTTGACCTTGTTTATTTTCGTATTAATCACATTGCATTGAAACTTAAAAACTTTTTAACTTGATCCTTTCACAAGTTGAATGAAGTATTAAGTATTTGATGTCCTTGACTTAGAGACTTTTGTTTTATATGTTATTTTGAGATGTTTTAGAGGTACATCTACTCAGTTGTTGTTGATTTATGCTATTAGTATCTTCTTTTATGTTTAGTGTTATTAAAAAAAGAAAAAAAGAAGAAAGAAAAAGATCAAATAGTGGCATTGGATAATGATGAGTAGTTCTAGTCCTGTGTTTCCATTTGCACACCTCATAATTTCTTTTTGATTGCCTTATGTTACTTATTTCTTTGAGAATGCTTGTGCATAGCCTTTTCCCTTTATACTTTACCTTAACCTAAGCCCCATTACAACCCTTAGTAAAGGCCCATCTGATCCATGATGGCATGTATTATATGAAGTGGAAAATAGGTGAATTTGCAAGCCTATGATAATGTAATCTCTTATAGGGAGCTTTGAGTGAAAAACAACCCTTATACACTTGAGTGACATGAGTGAATATTGTGAGGAAGGTCCATTTTAATTTTATGCTTGCTTTTGATCAAGGATATCTACTTTTGATTTTAATTTAATGAAAAGATTATGATATATTAGGAGCTTGATACTTGACTTTACCGAAGTTTAAGGGATTGCAAACACTTAATTTTCGTTGAAAATGAAATTACTTAATATGTTGGTTGTAATCCAAGTAAGTTTCTTGAGGAGAAGCAACCATTCGAGTGTAGGGGTCTTGTTAATGGGCATTTTATATTGATTTCATATACATAATTTACTAAACTCTTGTCCATTTAATGTTTAAATTGCACTAATTAAGAGTTATTTGTTTTAATTTTAGGCATATATTGGCTTTGGAACGATAAAAGTATAATGCAAGAAATCTTCTCAAAGTAAGATCCACACCACCTAAAACTGTTAACGTTTTGGCCTAGATAGAATAAGGAGGGCTGTGTGTGAATTACAAGTGGACCAAAAACCTTAATTGTCACATTAATACATAGAAAAAAAGAGAATTTGGCAGCAACAAAGACAGAGGAACAAAAAACATTTTATCCTAACAACTGTACCGTTCATTTGGCATGAACAGGAGGTGGACTTAAAACTTATTTGTCACGTCAATGAATAGCCAGAGGAAGAGAGAGATAGAGTCACGGACGTCAACGTTGGCCAAGACGTGAGAAAGCAGAGGAACGAAGGAGAGAACTGCAGCTGGGAGAGAGGGCATGAATAAGAGGGTGGACTAACCATTTATTTGTCACATTAGCTACAGTAGCAAGGAGGGAGGAGAGAAAATAGAGCAGCTTGATAGATGTCTATAGTAGAGAAAATAGAGCAGCAGTAGAAGAGAATTTCTTGGACAACAGCAATTATCTCTCTCGAAGACTATATATTGGATGTTCTTAATTTTCTATTCCTTATTTTTTTTAACTTTTGTGGATTTAATCAATGCAATTATATGTTATGACCATGATGTGTTACATTGATGAATATGTATACGTAAGTTTCTTTGGTTAAGGTTAGGATTGATATTAGATTAGGACAATTTTTGTGGTATTGGTTTTTGCTTGATTGAATGCATATTTAGTCCTAATTTAGCTTGATCACCTAGATTAAGGTCTTAGATGATTGAATTCCATAATCAATGGGATTTAATTTATTAGAAATTCAATCAAACAACATACTTGAGGCTAAGGCATAGACCAATCTTAGGATCTTGTGTGAGGATACTAGGATTAACGAACTTAATTTTAGGCTTCTTTTATTGAATGCCTTTTGTTCCAAATTATCTATGAACTAAGTAGGTAACTCAGATTTAGAAGAGAAAGGAATTCCTATAAACATTGGGTTCGACTTGCTTAAGTGAAGTAAATCTTAAATCAATCTACCGTTACAAGTTTTAGTGTCTAATCTCATTGAAATCTAATAACTTAGCCAATTTCTATCATTTAATTAAGTCTAGTCATTTTTAATTCATATTTTGCATCTTGCATATTTCCTTGATTCACTTATTTTATTTTATTTTCAAATCAATCAATTTTTTATCGTCTGAGTAATTTTGCATCATTTAATTTAATTGCCTTGCATGTTGGAATTCCTTGGGTACCATATCTAGTACTTACCATTTTATATTACTTATTGACAAGGTACGCTTGCCTCTATTTTGGTCTAGATAGAATTTAATTTATATTTCTTTGTTTAGACCGCAATATACCTAGAGAAAAACCAAGAAAAACACATTTTCTTGCCCTTGTGTCAAACTTGCCTCTGTTAGCCTCTTTGGTGTAGGCAAAACAAAAGCAACCACACACTTTAAGGAGTGACAAATCTTGTGTAGTACCAAACATGATAGAAAAAGCGGATTTGCTGTCTAAGAAGGGAGAAGGGATTCAGTTGATTAGGTATGTAGCATGTAATATGTAATCTGGGCAAAATACAGTAGGTAGGTGAGCTTGTAGCTTTGGGACCTAACAATATTTAAGATGTGTTGATGCTTCCATTCTACTTCACCATTTTGTTGTGGTGTCTTGATACATAAGGTTTCATACAAAATTCTTTGTTCTTTGTAAAAATGTTGTATACCAAATTCAACTCCATTATCACTATGAATGCACTTAATTTTTCTGTTAAATTGTCTCTCAACATAAGCACAAAAATTCTTGAACAATTCCCATGTTTCAGTTTGTATTTCATCAGGTAAATCTATTTTAATCTACTATGGTCGTCCACAATGGTCAAAAAAATCTATAACCAAGCACAGGAAGGTGTATGATAAGGCCCCCAAAATATCAACATAAATTAAATCAAAACAGGAATGAGCAATAGATTTACTAAAAGAGAAAGACAAACATTTTTGCTTAGCAATGGCATAAATCACATTGTTTTATAAACAGAAACTCCGAATCATCTAATCTAGATAGAGTATGCAATCTTTGATTAAAAGGGTGTCTTAATCTTTTGTACCAAAGGTGCTCCTAATCGAAGGAAATACTGCAAATGATAGGTTGGTTAACTGGATGTGAGGAGGAATGATAGTAGAGGTCATTGTTTTGTTCAGCAAAACCAATCATCTTCTGGGATTTGGTGTCTTGGATGATGTAAGAATCGGAAGAAAAAATCAGTCAACTGTGAGAGGAGGATGTGAGTTTACTGATGGAGATTAGATTGAAAGAAAAAATGGGGGCAAAAAATACATTAGTAAGAGTGAGTGTAACATCCCATTCCCATACTAAGGGTTAGAACCCTAGATTAGTGTACTTAAGAAAATAACAATGAGAGTTTAGAAAAAATGCATTTCATGCTCATGTATAATGATAGCACACACATGTGAATATTGATCTTTGCACACTAAAATGATTGTACATGCATTCATTAACATTTTTCAGTATAATTGATCTATAAATGTGATTATATTTGGAATTGTGAATTATATGTGTTAAAAATTATTTTGGAGAGTATGTCTATTGACTCATAATTTTTAGTGAAAATTTGAGAATTTATTGAAATTAAGGGTACTTTTAGACTAGGAAAAATGTTAAGTGGTAGAACAATTGATGAATAATGGTGGTAGAAATAAATGTCAAATGGAAATAGAAATTTTAAATTGTGACATTAAGATTTAATAACAAGTTTCATTGAAAATTTGGAAGAAAATTGGGTTGAAAATTGGAGACAACTAGACTAGTAGATTAAAAGACCAAGAAGAGACCTTGAGAGAGTGACATGTGGCAAGTGACAAGTTTCACTTGCCACACCACTTGTTATAAATCACAAAATTCATTAAGTGAACAACCATATTTTGGTCTTTCACTTGCTATTTTCTTTAACTTTATTCCTCCATCTTCTTCATTTTCATCATTCTTCTCTCCATCTACGACACTCTTCTCTAACCTCAAAGTTAAACCTTGCTTTCTTCTATCAGTAGCCATGCTATTTTCTTCATTTCTTACTAAAGACCTAACCCTACCACCCTTGAATGATGATGCACGTGTGAGAGAAGAAAGCTAGGGTTAACAGAGATCTTGAAGAGTTTGAAGATCTTGAAGCTAGACAAGTAAGTATAAGCATTCACTCTTCTTGATTTGATGAATAAAGTATATTCGATGATAGTTAGAGGTTAATTGTTCATAAATTGAGGATGGGAATAAGCAAAAACGTGAGTGAGTAATGTGGGTAGATTAATGCCTTGATTTTATATGTATGATGATTAATGATCCATAAGTTGTTACAGAGATATTTTTGTGGTAGAATGATCATTACAATGGTGTTTGGATGAGTGCAGTAAATTGATGAATGAATGGACATGGTTGATCTTCTATATTGTGGTTATGATTAATAGTCTTTTATGAATTTCTTTGTGAATGTTTGAGTTGTAAATTGAGGTGAGAATGAAGAGGAAATGAAATAGAAAAGATGATCGATGTATAAGATTTGTTATATGTAAAATGTAGGAAGTTATAAAAATCTAGAAAATTGGAAGAGAGTGGTTGGAATATGTTAGTTGTAACGTTTTCCACTGATTGTATGCATCTGTAATTTAGCCATAACTTGTTATGTAGATATCCAAATGAGATTATTTTTATTTTGATTAAATTAGAGACATATTTCTACATTTTTTATGAATACATCAAATTCAAATTTTGTCTTTAAGAATTTCAATTTTTGACTTGAAGTTGAGTACTGGGTGTAAAAAGTTGATGATGAATGTGTATATATATATATGTTCTATTATTAGTGTTCATGATCAATCATGGACTATATTTTATTTATGGATGATATTGAGTTGAAATGGAGTTAGAATGATGGGAAAATGAGGAGAAATTAAATTAGAAATGATAGACTAAGCATAAGGTAGTGAATGTAGTAAGTAAAGACTTAGAAATTAGGAAAATATGGATGACAATGGATATACTTTAGGTAAAGTGTCATAACTTTTTCTGTAGAACTCGGATTGAGTTCATTTAAGTATTCTTAGAAAGAGTACTTTGAGATCTAAAACTTCTATGAAGACCCCAAGAAGAGATTTTGATGTGTAGAGGCAAACTTTCAAGTTTCTATAAGAGTCCTGTAAAGGTCTACTTAACAGACATGAATGTTCGCCTAACAAACATTCACAGGTCAATGGGTCTTAATTAAGGTTTAAATGAGGCTTGAATTGAACCTAGAATGATGCCTTGATTAAGTGACTAACGTGTGATATGTTTGAAGTGATAATGGAGGTTATAACTTAGTGAATGAATTGATGTTGTCAAAGTGCCAAATGTAACACCCCAACCCCGCAGGACCCGAACCCGATATCGTGGGTGATATTCGAGTCCGCAACACACGAGATTGGTAGGCTACGGCACTCGATTTCGGTACAAAACTCAGTAGAAATCGCGAAAATACACAAATTTATACATCAATCAGAAGGACTCATTTACACACGACTCAGAAAGACACTAATGCAGACGCGAACTGATCCCGACCCTAGTCTCCGACTCCAGTGCAGTCGACATACTCCCGTTCGTCTAACGGGGTACACTT